>BPUM01000276.1:0-122677 GCA_020521455.1 Prunus kanzakura | reverse complement strand
TGAAGATGGCAAATCTGGCAAAATTGGAATTCGCTGCCCTAGATCTTTCTGGGGACAATTACCTATCATGGGTCCTGGATGCCAAGATCCATCTGCGTGCTAATGGCCTTGGCAAAGCCATTGAAGATGGAAGTGATGCATCACCTGAGGAAAATGCGAAGGCCATGATTTTCCTTCGCCGCCACATTCATGAAGCGCTGAAGAGCGAATATGTGGTGATTGATGAACCATTGGTCCTATGGAAAGCTTTGTGAGAGATACAATCATCAGAAGACGGTGACTCTCCCAAAAGCTAGATATGAATGGACACACTTGAGGTTTCAAGATTCAAGACAGTGTCTGAATACAACTCAGCTATGCACAGGATCACCTCCCTTATGAAATTATGTGGTGAGAATATCTCTGAGGAAGATATGCTCGAAAAAACTCTGAGTACATTTCATGCCTCAAATGTGCTTCTGCAACAGCAATATAGGCATAGTGGTTTCACGAAGTACTCAGAACTTGTATCTTGCCTCTTGCTAGCTGAGCAGAACAACGAGCTTTTGTTGAAAAATCACCAATCTCGCCCAACAGGCTCAGCACCACTTCCCGAAATAAATGCTGCATCTCGGGAAGTAAATGCCACCTCATCTCGTGGCAGTATCCACAAACGTGGGCGAGAAGGCAAACGTAGCCGATGGCAAGGGAGTAGAAAAGATCGTGGTGCTCATCCATACGGCTTGGGGCCAAGAAACAATCCATCCATGAATGGCAAAAATGCACCCAGAAATAAGGGAAAAACACAAGCAAGCTATGTGCCTAGAAATAATGAAAGAGCTTGTTACAGATGTGGTGCAAAGGGACATTGGATGCGTACATGTCGTACGCCGAGGCACTTGGCGGATCTTTATCAAACTTCACTTAAAAACAGAAAAGTGGAGACAAATTATGTTGCACCTGATCCGCCAGCCATAGACGGCTCATCGGAAATATCGCGTCGTTTAGACAAGACGCATCTAGATGTTTCCGATTTTGTTTCTGAAAGGGGGAATGAAATTTATGGGTCCGAACTGGATTAAATTCCTTCATGTACCATTTGTATTATCTGAAGCACTGTTTATTTTTCTTTTCTGCCTTCACTTCAATAAAAGTGGCAATGTTTTGAATGATTGTTGATTCAACTTATTTTATTTGAAGGCATGGATGTAAATTATGGATGCCCCCAAAACAAGAGCTCTAGCAAAGATATTTGTCTTGCAGACAGTGCAACTACTCATACAATCCTTCGAGATCGAAAGTATTTCTCAAAATTGATGCTTACAAAAGTAAAGGTAACAACCATATCAGGACCTACAGACCTGATTGAAGGCTCAGGCATAGCCCAAGTTATGTTACCAAATGGGACAATACTGTCCATTCAAGATGCCTTGTATTCATCTAACTCCAGAAGAAATCTGTTGAGTTTCAAAGATATTCGTTTGAATGGTTACCATGTTGAAACAAAGAATGAGAAAAACATGGAATATCTTTGTATTATTTCCAATGATACCCAGAAGCGTATATTGGAAAAGCTTTGTGCGCTCTCATCAGGGTTGTACTATACAACCATACGGACAATTGAGGCACATAGTATCATGGACCAGAAGTCCATTGACTCAAATACTTTCAAGCTTTGGCATGACCGATTGGGTCATCCTGGATCCACTATGATGCGTAGGATCATTACCAACTCTAAAGGACATCCCTTATTGACAAAACATATTATGGTATCAAATGACAGTTTTTGTCAAGCTTGTTCACAAGGGAAGTTGGTAATCAGACCATCACAACAAAAGGTTGATGTTGAATCCCCATCATTTTTACAGAGAATTCAAGGGGATATTTGTGGGCCTATTCATCCTCCCTGTGGACCATTTCGGTACTTTATGGTCTTGGTGGATGCATCTACCCGATGGTCACATGTTTGCCTTTTGTCCACTCGGAATATGGCATTTGCTAGGCTCTTGGCTCAGATAATTAAATTACGAGCCCAATTCCCAGATTATCCCATTAAGTCAATCAGACTCGATAATGCTGGTGAATTTACATCTCAGACTTTTGATGATTACTGCATGTCGTTAGGCATTGACATTGAACATCCTGTTCCCCATGTTCATACTCAAAATGGCTTGGCAGAAGCTTTGATTAAGCGTCTTCAATTGATAGCACGCACATTGCTAATGAGAACAAAGTTGCAGTTTCTGCTTGGGGATATGCCATTTTACATGCAGCATCTCTGGTACGATTGAGGCCCGTCGCCAACAATCAATATTCTCCAATTCAGCTTGTGTTGGGCATTCAACCAAATGTTTCACATTTAAGAGTTTTTGGTTGTGCGGTTTATGTGCCTATTGCACCACCGCAACGTACTAAGATGGGCCCTCAACGCAGATTGGGAATTTATGTTGGCTTTGATTCACCATCTATCATAAGATATCTGGAGCCCTGACTGGTGATATCTTTAGGGCACGATTCGCGGATTGTCATTTTGATGAGACAATTTTCCCATATTAGGGGGAGAAAAATCTGTTCCTAAAGAACAAGGCAAACCCGTTCCTGAAGAACGGCGTGAATTATCATGGGATGTACCCACTTTGTTTCATCTCGATCCTCGTACCGCTCAATGCGAAAGAAGTGAGAAGGATCGTTCACCTCCAAAGCATTGCACATCAGATGCCAGATGCTTTTAATGATGCATCGAAGGTGATGAAATCACATATCCCAGCTGCAAATGCACCTGCAAGGATTGATGTTCATAATGAAAAAGGCAATGCGCCAGCAAACGGCTCATCTGTTGCACGCCTGAAGCGTGGCAGACCACTAGGCTCAAAGGACTCAGTTCCTCGAAAGAGGAAGTTGATGGCCAAAATGAATGCAAATGAAATAAATGGAGAGCCCATAATTCATGATTTAAATCTCCTCAAGAGGGACGGGTACTTCCTGTGAAGGAAAATGTCCTTGATGAGACACGTGCTCCTGAAGTGGTAGCTGTACCCGAAAGCCAAGAAATCTCCATAAATTATGCATCCACTAATGAATTGTGGAACAGAAATGAGATAATCATCGATAATATATTTGCATTCTTAGTGGCTACTGAGATCATAAAAGTTGATGATGTTGAGCCTTGCTCCATTGATGAATGCACACAGAGACAGGATTGGCCTAAGTGGAAAGATGCAATCCAGGCAGAATTAGACTCTTTGGAAAAAAGGAGTGTTTTTGGACCTATTGTTCCAACCCCACTCAATGTGAACCCTGTAGGTTACAAGTGGGTATTTACAAGAAAGCGCAATGAGCAAAATGAGATTGCAAGGTATAAAGCACGACTTGTTGCGCAAGGTTTTTCACAAAGGCCTGGAATTGATTATGTGGAAACATACTCTCCAGTAATGGACGCAATTACGTTCCGTTACTTGATAAGCCTAGCGGTTTCAGAAAAACTTGACATGAGACTTATGGATGTCATTACCGCATATCTGTATGGAGAGTTGGATACCGACATATACATGAAAGTCCCAGAAGGACTTAAGCTGCCCGATGCAGCCAGTAATAAACCACGGGCTATGTTCTCAATCAAATTGAGAAGATCATTATATGGGTTGAAACAATCTGGGCGAATGTGGTATAATCGTCTCAGCAAGTATTTACTGAAGAAGGATACACAAATGATCCTGTCTGCCCATGTGTGTTTATTAAGAAATCAGAGTCTGGATTTGCATAGTGGCAGTCTATGTTGATGATATGAATCTAATTGGAACTCCTGAAGAGCTCCAAAAGACTGCTGATTATCTCAAACGCGAGTTTGAGATGAAAGATCTTGGAAAGACAAAATATTGTCTTAGCCTACAGATTGAGCACAGTGCTGATGGAATTTTGGTGCATCAATCAAATTATACTGAAAAGGTATTAAAGCGGTTTGGCATGGATAAAGCCCATCCACTTAGCACACCAATGGTCGTTCGGTCTCTCGACACTAAGAAAGATCCATATCGTCCGAAAGGGGATGATGAAATGGTCCTTGGTCCAGAAGTACCATATCTTAGTGCAATAGGTGCTTTAATGTATTTAGCACAATGTACCAGACCTGACATCGCATTTTCAGTAAATTTGTTAGCAAGATACAGCTCTGCTCCAACAGCCGACATTGGACCGGTGTTAAACATATTCTACGATATCTTCGTGGAACACAGACATGGGCTTATTCTATTCCAGTGAGTTGACCAATGCCCCGAGTATTGTTGGATATGCTGATGCAGGATATCTCTCTGATCCACATCAAGGACGCTCACAAACTGGGTATGTGTTTACATGTGGAGGAACTGCAATCTCATGGCGATCAACAAAGCAAACGTTGGTAGCCACATCTTCCAATCACTCAGAAATACTTGCCCTCCATGAAGCCAGTCGTGAATGCGTTTGGTTAAGGTCAATGATTCATTACATTCGAAGCACCTGTGCTTTGCCCTCAACAACGGACACTCCAACCATCCTAAACGAAGACAATGCAGCTTGTATTGCTCAGATCACAGGAGGGTACATCAAGGGTGACCGGACCAAGCACATATCACCAAAGTTTTTCTACACACATGAGCTTCAGAAGAATCAAGAAATCAAAGTCAGACAAATCCGTTCAAGCGATAACTTGGCAGATCTCTTCACCAAGTCTTTACCCAAGTGCACATTCCAGAAGCTAGTACATGGCATCGGATTACGACAACTCTGCAAGCAATCAAGTTGGAGCATGCAAAATCAGGGGGAGCATTCAAGAGTCCTCTAACACAGGACATAAGCGCGTTGTACTCTTTTTCCTTCGACTAGGGTTTTTCCCACTGGGTTTTTCCTAGCAAGGTTTTAACGAGGCAACATGTGCGCACTTCACATTACTCTAATGTCCCAAGTAAGGTTGTACTCTTTTTCCTTCGCTTCGGTTTTTTCCCACTGGGTTTTTCCAGGCAAGGTTTTAATGAGGCAACTAATCTAGGGATATGTGGTCTCCAAGGGGGAGTGTTATAAATAGTGGAAGTGGAGCCCACAATCAATTAGGAAGTTTGAAAATGAGGCAAAAGTTTCACTGTACACTCACGGATGAAAGTGATGTTTGAAATTAGGCAGAAGTTTGCACTGTACACTCACGAGAAAATTTCAGAAGCGCCTATAAATAGGCTTGTTCGTTCATTTGTAATACACCATCAGAAGAGAAGAAAGAAAAGGAGAGTGAGATTTGAATACTATTGAGTGAGTTCTATTTGAGAGGAAATTCAATCTGTGCAAACGCCACAAGAAAAGATATAATTCCACTATCATTTTTCAGTGGTAATTCCATACTCTAATTATTTTATTTTATAACAGTTGTTGAATATTTTGGTAATTATTCAGAATTTTTTTCAATTTTTTTTCTTCACCCCTCAAGCAGGAACTCGGGCTATCTTGCCTTGGGCCGGGATGGATGTCACTGCTGGAGGTGATTTTGGGAGACAGGGGGCTTTTGCCTGGGCTGGGCTGTCCCCTGGAATTGCTCTTACGCCTATCCATTTATCACCCATCCCACCTCTTGGAATCTATTCGTCCAAAAAAGTCCTCTCCGAACCGAACATCTTGAAAGAGACAGAGAATCAAACGTGGGCTCATCAGCTTTAGCACTCTCCCGATTGCTCGTCTGCTGTCGGCGGTCACGTACTGTTGTGTAGCAGCGACGTCGTCTATCAGGTACTGTTCTCTCCTCTGGAACTGAGTGGTTAAATCTTTCGTTCCTGATCGATTCCGTACCGCGATTGGGTACGCTCAATACAGATTGAAATTCGTAAGGGAGGTGAGCGAATTAGTCAACTACGGTTTTGATGGATTTGATTTTGGTGAGTGAAATCCAAATCCTTGTATTTGGGTGGATTTGATGAATTAGTCAACATGAAACTGAGACGTATTTTTATTTAATTTTTTGATAAGCATACAAGTTGGTTTTTGGCCCTGAGATTCAAGAAACTATAAATTTATAAAGTATTTGGTGTCTTAAAATGGAAGATGTTATTGTTGCAGGCAACATGTTCCACAAGAACTAATTCATGTGGCAGGGTGTTCTGCAATGGACCGCATCCAAGAAGAGATTAAGACGGTAACTATGGACTCCACAACTAAGGGGATCGAGGGTTCATCTGTTAAGATAAAGGTGATGTTCTTTGCCAGAGCTCGGGACCTTACTGGCTTGAGTGAGATGCCATTGGAGGTGTCGACTGGCAGTAGTGCCGATGATTGTTTAAATAAGCTCATCGCCATGTTTCCCGGCCTGACAGAGCTCCGCGGGTGCATGGTTCTTGCTCTTAATGAGGAGTACACAACTGAGTCAGCAATTGTTAAAGACAAGGATGAGTTGGCCATAATACCTCCGATCAGTGGTGGCTAAAATGTAGTCTAAACCTTGGATACTCATAGGAAGTTGTTATGTTTTAGCTTTTGTTGAGCAACTGGAGACTGATAGAGCAGATGCATTTGCTAAAGCTGCAGTTGTGCAGAATGCTCATTCCATTCTTTTACTTGCCTCCACTATTTGTGAATATAGTTTTCTATTTCTACCCTTTTGGGATAAGTAAAAATAAGTGTTACACATTCCAGAGATTTGAAGATTCATGTTTTATGAATATGAGTATGGCAGAGAAATTGTGAATTTGATACAACATAGGGATTTAAGATAGTTGTTGTGAGGGCCCTCCTATGGTATTCGTGTGTGTGAGTGTTTCCCCCGTCCCCCTCCCCATTCGTAACTTTGACAAAACGATACTTTGTGAGGAGGGCCTGATTTCAAAATCAAAACCAGATTTAAGATGGTTGTGAGGTGAGATGTAAACAAGGTTGTATATGATTTTTTTGTAATTATCGACCCTGCTAGAAACAATTTCCGGATAAGTTTTGTGATTGGATGATCATTGGGTTACCATTTGACCAATCAAAGGGGATCTAGAGCCTACTTATAATTTTCAGTTTCATATAAGCTACCCCAGATTGATAAACATGAGGAAATCATATATGGTATTGCTCACCATAGAAATTAAGCTTTAATAGAGTAATAAATTGGTTAGGGAAATGTTTATAGAACTTGAGCGTTAGAAAAAAGATAAAGATTTTCCATATACATTTTAAAATCATTAATATCGATTATTAAAAAAGAGGACTATTATCACCCAGTTAGTAAGTATCCATAAATGAGATAATGTAACCTATTTTTTTCTTTGAAAGGACTATTCTTAAAGGTTCATTGTTTAATTTTTTTTTTTTTTTTAATACAAGCAATAGTCTAAACTAGAAGGAGGAGGGGGCCTTCTCATCCCCACACTACACTACCAAGGTGACATGGGGTTCGTACCTGAGACCACTGCTACAAGTCAAGGTCTTTTTCCAACTCGGCTAGATCCCGTTGTTGGCTTAAAGGAGTTTTTTTCCTAGAGATTATGTATTCTATCAATTTTCTTTTGATAATTTAGTAAGCATTTTATTATCTCATAAATCCAAATTTATATAGAACCACTACCATTATGATTTCTTATAGGTCTATGAAACTGAAATAGAAATTATCTGGAAGGACTATTTTAGAAGCCAAATAAAGGTTCCACAATTAGTTGGGAGTTAAACCGCATAGTAGAGTGGGGAAATATTTCCATTAATACAATTGAAAGATACACCAAATATACCTACCAATAGTCATGATAATCACAAATACAGTTAATATTTTTTTATAGCAAGGAAACATTATCACACATGCATGTATATTATGCTATACAATTTTATTTTCATCTCATTTCACAACTCTCCTATTACCAGCCTCAAGAATTATTTGATAACCCAACTTCAACTATGGCAGAGAGAAATACTAACTCCGGCAAATGAAATTGTGTTGAAAGTATTAATGCATTGTGAAGGATGCCAAAGTAAGGTTTCCAATTGCCTGAGAGGTTTAGAAGGTAAGATTTTCCTTCATTTTATACTGAGACTGAGAGCTTGCATATATAATTTTTGGAGTTTTTAAGATTGGTTTTGTTGATTAGGAGTTGAAGAGGTTGTAGTTGATTATCCAAATCATAAAGTGACAGTAAAGGGAAAAAAGGCAGACCCGTTAAAGGTTTTGGAGAGAGTACAGAAGAAGTGTAGTAGAAATGCAGAGCTCATATCTCCAAAACCAAAACCAGAAAACAAAGACAAGAAGGAGCCAGAAAAGAAAGAATCGGTATGCTTAACAATTGACTTTCCCAATTTTATATATCATCACGTCAATTGTTGTTGTCTTCTTAGTTGTTTTTGGTATTGTAATGGCTCAGCCTCAGGTGAAAGTTGTGGTGCTCAAAATGTTGTTGCATTGCCATGGCTGTGCAAATGATGTTAAGAAATACTTGGAGAGAATGAAAGGTAAAGCTCTCTCTCTCTCTCTCTCTCTGGTTCTCTTTTCAATTTGTATATGAACAAGAATGGATTTTCATTTCTTTTCAATTTGTATATATCAGGTGTTCTAAATGTAGAAGCAAATAGGGAGAGCTCAAGGGTGACAGTGAGGGGAGTAGTTGATCCACCAAAGCTGATAGAATTCATAAAGAAAAAATTAGGGAAGCATGCTGAGGTTGTGAAGCAAGAACAAGGTGGAGGAGGGGATAAAGGCCAAGGCAAAGACAATAAGAAAGGCCCAGAAGCAGGGGAATATATATTCCAATACCCTCCTCAATATTCAAATCAACATTTTTACCCTAATCAAGCATTTAGTGATGATAACCCTTTTGCATGTTCTATAATGTAAACAAACTTTTAAGCTTGTAATTTCTTCCTCCTTCCATGGTGATGGTGCACCTAATCTGTGCCCATGGTTTCAGTTTGGTTTGTCTTCAGGCCGTCAGCAAATTGCTTGTCTAAAAAATAAAATAAAATATTTTTTCGGTGGTATTGGCACCCAAAAAAAAAAAAAAAAAAAAAACCCTCCCTACTCTGAAAAAGTCACAAGGAACTTGTATCTTAAGTGATTAAGAGCAATTGCTCATACACTCTAGGTCACGCATTCAAATCCCCCCTCCCCAATATCGCTTGTAATTAAATAAAGAAATAAAAGAAAGTCTTGGGCATACGAGTTGAAGCATATCAAATTATGGTGGCTCTATCTCCCCAAAATTTCATGAGAACTGGGTAGAATGTCCAAATCATGCATCCTTGGAAGTTGTAATATAAAGCTCAAGACCAGGAAATAATGTTCAGTGGACTAATAATTCCTGCATCTTTGCAATATTCCCAATAGGCTCACTTGTAAGGTTAAGTGAACTAATATGCAAATAATTTGACTAAACCTTGGAAGCTTAATAATATTAGTCACCAAAGGCTGAGGAATATATTACACAGAATCTTGTTAAATAGAAATAAATTAGGTTTAAAGTAACACCATATATAAACAAATAAAACCCTGCCACATTAGTTAGTGTACAAAATCTTGGGAAAAGGTCTGGTGGATGCACATTGCTGGGCTGCTAATATCATATAACAAACACATGAGATTTTGCATTTCCAATGGCAGGCATGAAAAATACACTGGACATGTAGATAAAACAAGAAAGTATACTAGACAACGGGAAAAGAGAAGTAAAAATTTGTACCCGAACAGAAATTTTTGTCTGCATTTTACAGAGTGATGCAAAGGATTCTAAATTTCAAAGTTATAATACATAACAGGTACAATCGTTTTGATACAAAGCGTGGCATAAGAACTTTAGTACTTTTAGCACAGCTCATGGACAAAGTACTTTCTTTTTCTATGTACTTCACAACAAGAATTTTCTATCTCAGGGTCATTACAGGCCACGGATTTACCCCAGATGCAGGCAGCGAAGGTCGAATTATAGGAACCCGCCTCACCACTGAAAATGCTTCATTGAGACGCACAGCGCGACTCATGAACTGAGACACCTTCTGCAAAATTTGTTCAGTTAGATATGCCAGGTTCTACCTCAACATATACGTCAAAACAGAGAAGCAAAGTTCCCATTTGCAAAGCCACATAACTCATATAACAAAGTACAGGTAAATAAAATCCTACCATAAAAGCCTCTTGCTTACAACTAACATAGGTTCCACCATTTTCCCACCCCCAACCTAATACGGCTAGAGCTACATAGAGCTCAAGCCCCAGCACAAAATAATTCGAAAAATAAGCAAAAGCAAACCATTTCATCAGACTTATTATCACAGCATCACGGATTTCTGCACTCTTTTACTCCAATGTAAATTGAATAAGAACATAAGGAAAACAAATTAACTCTACCGGCTACATGGCCAAAACAGGAAATATCCACTAGTACTTTGCAAAGGTGTTATAAATCTCATGCAACATATAATCAACTACTCTGACTACCTTGTGATCACTGATAATGCTGAAAAAATATTCACTCAGTATAAATTCCAGGAACTCCAGGGAAAATTTTTACCAAATGAATATGCCCTTTCTTGCGAAAGGGAATAAACAAGGTCTAAAAGACCTTATCTGTCCATTATGGTGTATTCTATTGCAACTATCTTCAGATCCATGGTTTCTTGAAATTATGAAACAGGAAAACAAATAGGGGGTTTCACTAAAACACCCAAAATGGGGGCTGAAATTATAAAAAAACCCAACACCCAAACACTTTATAAACACACCCAAAACCCATCATTACACACACTCAAAACCCATTTATAAACACACCCAAAAAATATACAATTGTTTATTTTAGAATTGATTTTGGGTGTGTTTCTATATTTAAATAGTGTGTGGGTTTTTTTATAAATTCATGCCTAGAATTGGGTTTATTTATAATAATCTAAAACAAATAACCATTAAAAGGTAACATGTGACCCTTGGCTAATTTGAAAGTATAGAATATAATTGATAAACGTCGTTGACAGTATATTTTGTTTTTAGTTTTACTTTTTCACCCAGAGCTTTCTTAACTGGCCTATATTAAGCAAGCCCTTTACATGTTCTTCTAAAGCCATTAGTTGTTCACTCAGTCCATGCATGTTCAAAAAATTGAATTACATTGATTACTCTCTAAGCCCAAAGTTTCTTTACACTTCAATGCAGCCAGGAAAATAAAGAATCGGTTTAAATAAAATTTCAAAATTGATATAGGTAAGTGTCTAGATATAGGTTTCGTCCCCTCATAGACATGTACCTATCTCAGCTAATCGTAAGTGAAGATTCCGAAACAAACAAAACTGCAGATAGAGGAGCATTCTCTCAAAAGGGGAGAGCATAAGAGTAGTGGATAGAGGTTCAAGCCAATGGGTTTAATTCAAATGAGTTGATAGTGGCTTCTGCGGAGGTCCTTGGGAAGTCATCTTGCAGGGTATTGGTTCTTTCTCTTCTAATCTATGTTTTATTGTGGGGAATGGAACAGGGATTTAGTTTTTGGAGGACAAGAACTTCTCACCTTCTACTGATGCTTCCATTGCAAGTATCTGAATGTTTAAGTCTGTGTAACTTTCACTACTTGTTCAACTCTATTGTAACTTTGACTTCTTTATAGTAATAAATATCCTCTGTTTCTTATCCCAAAAAAAAAAACGAAATTTCAAGAAAGAAAAAATGTAATACTTGTAACCAAACATAATAGCATAATCCCAAATAATTTTAACAATATTGCAGAATACAATAAATTAACAGAGGAAGGTGAATAAAACCAAATCTCTACATTCCTTTGCACCAGAAAATGTCAAACACAAACAAAACAGTATAAGAAAAAAGGACTCCCAAATGATTCTTATGATTTTTTTTATCTATAAGAAAAGTAATAAAGATTGGAAAGTGCAACTTTAGACATTTCAAATAAATAAGAAACACAAATGAATGTGCAAAATTTTCTTCGGACCAAAAGATAACTTTAGCCATTTCAAATAAGTAAGAAACTCGAACAAAAGAACAAATGCAAAAGCTTTCTTCACACCAAAAGAAAACTGAAGTACAAAAAAGCCTTATAATATACACTATATAGTCCTACTTTCACACCCTGAATGCAGTCATATTTTAGCTTTCCCATAACACGCAGTGAAGACTAATAATCATTAACTTAGATAAAAGAAAATAATAAAAATTGCAATAACTGACCTTATCATCCAGAGTAACCTTGAGCTGCAAGGTCTGGCTCTTTCTCTTCATCTTATACAATCGCCGCCCCAAGAAAACTAACCCCATCACTGCTGCGGCCACAGAAAAGGACCAAACAGGGCTTACCCTAAAAACACAATACTTCAAGACCTCAAATGGAACCTTCCACCACAAGATTGTCCTCTTCACCACCTCGGCACCCGATTTTGCCTCAGGTTTCACTTCAGGTGCGGCACTTTGACTCCCAACTGATTGTCCATCTTCTGGTTTCTTATCCATGTCATTTCCACCATCCAATCCACTAAAACCCATCTCACTTTCCTTCTCAACCCTTGTGTTTTCCCCAATTTCTTCAAAGCTCAGTTGGCCTTCCACATCCAACCCACTAAGTTTGTTCTTGCCAGACCCGAATTTTCCCAAATTCTCATCGGTATACTCCATTTCTACAATCCCTCCAAAACCAACTTGGCTTTTGTCATTACCCGCAAAACCCAATTCGTTTTTCACCTCAAAATCATTACTTTTACGGCCATCGGACCGATCACTGCCCGAATCGGACCAGAACCCACCCGGTTCTTTTGCCCCGTAGCGAGTCACCGGACCCGGGTCAATCCAGCTCGGGTTGTCGGACTCAACCGAACCCTCTTCGCTGACATCAGCCACATCCTTCCCATACTTGCCCTGATTATCCAAAGAGAAGTAATCAGGCCTGATCATACCCTCGGCGTCAACATCAATTCCTTCGAAGTTCCTAGGGCTTTCAACCGAGTCATCTGAGTTGACCAGGGGAGGGTCTGAGTTTTGGAGCATCTCCCAGTCACCGATATCTCCTCCTTCCATGGCTGGGATTGATTGATGGGTTTCGGAATTGAAGGGTGAGAACTCAGCAGAAAGAGTACCAAATAAAAAAACCCCTTAATTTTGTGTGTTGGGCAGAGATGGATGTGTTGAAAATAAACTGTAAAAACAGAGAACGCTTTTATTGGTAAAGACACGAAAATAAAGGAACCGTTTTTGTTGATGGCTCCTGTTTTGTAATAAAACCCACCCTGTATTTCCCAAAGCCACTCTGTATTTGATAATCTCTGCAGAGTGTTATGGCTGACGAGGCCTCTAACCTTGCTCAAACTGGGCCACCTGTGGTGTTGAAGAATGGAGATAACATAAAAGATAAAGGTCACAAGAGGGTCAAGTTTGTAATTTTACGTACTTGTTGGAGTTTTTTGTGAAATGGGCTTGTGCCACGTCATTAGTTAGAGTGAGATGAGCAGTGGTGGAATTTTGCTAGAGCCAGCGTCGGGGGGAAAAGATGGAAGGAAAACAAGCATTGATGATAATTTTGAGATGTCCTTTTCTTGACAGGGGGAGGGAGAATTTTTGAGGTTGGAAGAAAGGAAGGGGTAAGCAACAAGGAAATGAAGAGAATGCCCCCTGCAGAACAAGTTGAGGATGGGCTTTGCTAAACTCACGGCGCCTGTTGGAAAGTTTCTGAAACAGCCAGTCACAATTTGAGAAACTTGTGAATATGATGAGTCTGTGGTAGTCAGTCACTCGCGGTCTCGCATTCACATAATAAATAAATAAATTTATACTTTTATTATTTTACTTTAATTTTGGCGAGATTAATGGATCCGCCGACTTGTTTGATGGATGGGGTGAACCGTGTGAGCGGTTGGAATTTTGGTGGGAAAAAGGAGTTTTTCTTTCTTCTTTTTATATTTTCTGTCAAACCCATCCATGACCAAGACAGTGCCATTGCTGCCGACACCTACATTATATTTATGCATATGGTAGGCAGCGAGCAGTACATCAAAGTTAATGTGCAGTTATTGAACCAGTCGACTACTATGGTAGGCAACAATCCAATATGGTGAGGGAGAAGAGCTTGCTTTTCTCAATTTGATCAAGGGACTGAGGTTGTAGGAGATGAGTGTGTATGTGCTTACTTCACTGCTCGCATTATCTTCTACACCCAACCCAACCCAACCTATTGCTGTGGATTGACTTTGAGGAGGACTGCGCCTAACTTAATTGGGTGGTATTACTAGTACTAACGATGAGTGGTTGAGTCATTTTTTAAGACTAATTGAGTAGTTTAGTAGGGGACATGTAGCTCAAGTGATTAATAGCATTCACCTATGCATCCGACGTCCTATGTAGACGTAGAAACACATGGTACAATGTAACATTTGTGACTGGTATTCAAATTTATAATCACCACAAACGCAAAAAATTCATATAATTATATAGGCATAATATGTCATTGACGAGATTAGCACCCTTTGCTTACTCTTCTGAATATCTCCTCTTACGTGGAGTTACTGTCTATGGACTTATGCCATTTTTTTATTATTTTTTTATAATGATGGGTAACATGAATTGTGAACTGGAATAGGTAAGTCATTTTCTAATTCATATCTTTGTATGGTTTAATGCATTTCCTAATTGCTAGACCTAATTACTCTTAGTTAAACAATATAATATATATGAAAATTTAAAAAGTATAGACACGCAGCTATACTCTTTGAATATTTTCAAATATTTTAAAAGTATAGCCGCGCGCCTATACACATCACATCAACATTTTAAGCAAAAATGAAGGCACTAGGCCAATTTTTATTCCAATCCCTATGTATCCATAGCAAGGTATTAAATATCGATAATATCCCCGATATTATCCCGATAATATCTGATTTTTGGGGGTCCGATATTTTAACAACTAACCATAGTGTTATCGTCAATATATCGATATTATCCCGATATTATCCCGATATTATCTCGATAATATCGGGAAGATATTTTCAACATTTTTATGAATGATTTGGGCAATATATCGAGATATTATCGATAATATCCCGATAATATCCTGATAATATCCCGATACGAAACCCAAAAATATTTATATACATGGTATTTGTGAAAACCATTTTACTCCTTCAACACCTTAACCACCATATCACTTATGTTTTGTGAAAATACTAAAATATTTATATATATACATGGTTTTGTTTTGAATTCTTTTTGCAAGAAACAAATTTTCACATGAGATGAGTAGTACTAGTAACTATGGTTATACTCATAACCAACCATTTCCCTACCCTTCATATCCCATTCCTGTTGGGATGGAATTAAGCGACTCATGGAAAGAATCCGAGACTCAATCTTCAAATGATTTTGCTTATGGACAACGTCAATCAATCTCGGATCCATATGGGTGGCATGTTGACAATTACATGCAAAACTATTTTGGGAATTTATCATTTGATGACTACTCCTCAAAATATACTTACTCTACACATAGAGATGATGAAGATAGTGAAAATTTTGAACCTCATAGGAACTCTAAGTGGTACTAAGTCACTCATGTATCTTACCATGCAATGTATAAAGTGTAAAATATTGTAGTAATTCATTATATATAAATGATTATGGTGTGTTTAATCTTCTTTCATTAATTACTACATATTTTCTATACTTACGGTATTTGCCAGCTCGCTATATAATCAACTTAAATCAGTTAAATCCATCATGCAATGCATTTCTTTCCAATTTTTTGTGATAAACTAATAGATAATTGACTAAATAAACATCCTGCAAAGTTTCAATAAAATTTCCAAGTTTTTCTTACAATTTCCGTGGTTTTTATTCAATTTTTTCCGATACCGATAATATCCCGATATTTCCTGCGATATTTCTGTGTTTTTTGACTTCCGATATTTCCGATACCTCCGATATTTTAGACCTTGATCCATAGCTCTGCTTTCTAGTTGGACAGAGACGCATTCATGTATTAACTTAAAGCACCGATGGTGAGATAGTTGGGGTTGATTTTTGGTACTCATGAATCATGATGCGTCATAGCCAAATGTGGCCATAGACGGTCATGAGATGAGAATTATCATGTTGAAAGCATTTGGTCTCATAAGAGCCCATGGCATAGAATTTATCAGTATCCTGCCCCTTGTATTCCCTAATGCATGGTGGAGTGGTCAAAACGGAGAAGAAAGAAAGAGAGAATAATTCAAAGATAAAGATTGTTTTGGTTGTAGTGTGGGCAACCCCAATTGCAAATCCTACTCCCTCTAACCCATCGGCAATTTCTAAAAAAATTTGAACCCAAAAAATAATCCCTAAATTACATATCCCATAAATAATGTACCTATATATATCGGTATTTTCTTTATAAAAAATATAGGTACATTAAAATCAAACTAAACCCAAGCCAAGCCCATTAAAACCCACCACCTATCGATAAATGATATATCTCCCTTCCTTCAATCCAACAAAGCCATGGACAACCTCCATTTGACACTAAGCCAATTAACCCACCACCCCGGCAACAACTAATGGCACTCCCACAACTCCACCCAAACCATACCCACCCTCCATGCGATGGCTTATGCCCCTCAATCTATTTCATATCCTCAATTTTGTGTATGAAAAAAAAAATATTGAAAAAAAAAAAACATTTGAGTATTTCATCTTGGGAAAAGTGGGGTTGGGACTGGGTGGGACGGTGAGGGTGAGGAAGGCTTGGTGGTGGTTGTGGGTTGTGTGTGTTAGGGTGGGGTTGGGTTGGAGAGGTTGTGGCGGAAGAAGGTTTTTCCGTTTTTATTTTTATTTTTTGAGTAAAAGGAATATTTAGAGCAAGTGCATCCATGAGCCTAGCCCAAGGCTGGGGGGAGAAAAGCAAAAAAAGGAGTTTCCAGCAGTGAGCCCAAGCCCGGGCAAGGTGCGGGTCCCAGCAAGTCGGGCTGGCCCGAAGGCGAGTTCAGCCCGAGATCCAAAACTCGGTTTGGGCTGACGTCAGGATGACGTCAGTGAGTGCAGTCAAATTTTTTTAACGCGCTGACGTCAGCCCTGCGCGATCACCAATGGCTAGAAGACAGGTGTCATGACCTGGGCGCTCCGATCTGCTTCTCTCCTCCAATCCAACGGCAGGCGATTTTTTGGCAATAAAATTATGAAAAAAAATCGAAATTTTTTAAAAAAAATACTAAAAAATTCTGAATTTTTTTTCTATAAATACCTATTAATACCCTTCACTTTCAACACCAATCCTTATACATTTTATTCTACTTCTACTATTATTCACTCTTTATTCAACATTTTCCTCTTTTTAACCTAGTATTTTTTTTCTTCTTATTTTCATGTTTTCTATTAAAGTTGTTGTAATTCATGTTTTTTATTTTAGTAGTAGTAATTCTTAATGACTTGTATTGGATTTCTTTATTTAATAAACAAAGCATTCAATAAAAGACCTTTTTATTCAACATATTCCATACATCAAACAAAACATAATTAAAATAAAAAAAACTACAAACCATAATAAATAAAAAACCACAACCAAACCATAATAAATAAAAAACAACACAACCAAACCATAACTAAATAAAACATAACCAAAGCATCTATGCTCCATCATTCATCTTGATTGCCTATCACCGCCCATAGATGCGCCATCAAGTCACGTTGACGCCTTTCATGAACATACGAAGATTGCATCTCTTGATATCGATCTATCATACGGGTCATGAAACGACCATCCCTAACCAACGGCTCCGGTTCAAACGGTTCTCCACTTGGCCCCATGGGCCTTTCATAAATTCGTGTCAAAGCCGTGTTCATGGGATCCGATTCGTAGACCTCTTCAGCTTCATAATCATACTCATCCTCCACAATCATATTATGGAGGATGATGCAAGTCATCATAATGCTTCTGAGGACCTCCTCATCAAACATACGGGCTGCACCTCGAATAATCAACCACCGAGCTTGAAGGATGCCAAAACACCTTTCGACATCTTTCCTGTATTTTTCTTGATAGGTAGCAAATAATTTTTCCTTCTGGGATCGGGGATTCGGAATGGATTTGACAAATGTGGTCCACCTCGGGTAGATGCCGTCAGCTAGATAACATCCCGTCTGGTAGACTGTATTGTTGACTTCATAGGTGATATTGGGGCCTTGGCCTCTCAAAACATCGTTGAAGACCGGGGATTGACCCAGCACGTTGAGGTCATTTTGGGATCCAGGAACTCCAAAGAAGGCATGCCAAACCCATGTGTCGAAGCCAGCAACGGCTTCAAGGATGATACTTTTTTGGCCTTTTCTATTTCCGTAATCACCTTGCCAGGCAGTTGGGCAATTCTTCCATTGCCAGTGCATGCAGTCGATGCTGCCAACCATTCCTGGAAATCCTCGAGCTTCGGCTTTTTGTAGAAGCCGTTGGAGGTCCCTGGGCGTAGGTCTACGTAGGTAGTCTCTAGTGTACAGAGTTTCAACCGCATCACAAAATCGTACCAAAGCCTCCAACGTAGTTGACTTCCCCATCCGGGCAACCTCATCCACCTGATCAGCAGATGCTCCATACGCCAACATTCGTATAACAGCAGTAAGCTTTGGCTCCGGAAGAAGTCTCAAAGTACCAGTAGCATCACACTTTTGAACAAAGTATGCATCATGATTGCAAATATCATGCATGATTTTATTTAACACATGGGGTGCCACTCTAAATCGCCTTCGAAAATCAACATTAGAGTACAAAGAAGTTGAGATAAAATAATCTTCCAAAAGATTCTTACCCCGAGAATGCCTGTCTGTCCACATTCTTTCGGCGGCCGACTCGTGAACCATGGCGGCGACCTTGGTTCTCTTCATCTTGCAAAGCTACTGCTATGACAACTTGTTCATCAACTTGTCTCTGCAACTCATTGATTTCATCTGCTCTACGGTTTCTCTCATTTCTTTCTCGCTCTTGCCTCTCCAAGCTTCTCCTAAAATCTTCCATTGAGAATGAATTGAGTATGAATTCTAAACTCTGAGAAATGAAAATATAGAAAGATGTGGTGTGAGAGGTATGAACTGAGCCTCTGGTTTTATAAAATATTTTGGCAAGATAGAGATGCCACGTGGCTTGATTTGATTGGATGAAAATCTTATCTGAAATTTGAAATTCATCCGAAATTTGAACCCAAATTTATTCGAAATTTGAAATTTGAAATTCATTCGAAATTTGAACCCATATTTTTATCTGAAATTTGAATTTTGAAATTCATCCGAAAATTGAACCCAAAAATCTTATCCCGAAATTTTATCCGATTATGAATAGTCATGACACGTAGAAACCCGAAAATCTTATCCGAAAATATTATCCAAATTAATTATTGAGGTAAAAATAATTGTGAAAAAAACAAAAAAATGAATAGTAATTGCCCTTAGCCATGGCAATGGGTGGAAACACAAAATTTACTATTTGCAAGGGCAACCACTATTCACGTGAATAATACAAAAATATCATTTTACCCCTGCATTTGACATAAAAGATAACAAAATTGATGACAAGACCATTTGTCCTAACAAAAGTGCAGTTGAAGGACCACATGAACGATTTAGAAAATTGAGTAACCAAAATGCAAATAAGGTTAAATTTCAGGGACCATTGGACCTAAAACCCTAGAATCCACGCACATAGAGACCAAAATAACTCATAACTTGAGCGAAACTTTGTCAAAATCACTCATCATAGGATTCGCTTGTTTCGTGAACCCAAGCATTGCAATACCAGAATTACATGTGAGATGAATCTGAAATCAATGTGCATAATACCAGTTTTGAGCGCCTTACATGTAAACAAAGAAAAATGAAAGATAAGGGAATCTGGCTTGAGATTTGTTCTTCTTTTCTTTGCCTCCACAAAATATACTCTTATCATGAACTCAACCGTTTTTGAAGTTCTTCCACAATTCTACTTCTTGGAATTAGGCTTTCCTCGGCAGCCTCAATATCCTTTAATCTCACAACCCCTTCGTTCAGCTCCCGTTCACCCACGATTATCATCCAAGGGATCCTAGATTCCTTGGCTCGATCAAAGTGCTTTGACACTCTTTTATTGACCAAGTATTCTGCTTTCACTTTTGCAGCCCACAGCTCGCTTGCTAACTCAGCTGCCTGCGTTAAATCATCCCCCAATACACTCACTAGGACTTCAGTCTTGGTTGCTCGGGTTGTCTGTATAATAATAATAATAAATAAAATATGAAAGAACTGATCAATGTCTCATACAATACAAGCATGCTAAATAAATAAACATGTATGTACTACACTCGGGCAAGGAAAAATTTGCCATGCACCAAGAGCAAGTCAAACCATATATGGCTACACAAGTGGCTCTCCAAATAAGTATTGAAAATAAATAAACATTATTATACCTCTTAAATCTCACATGTAGCTAGCCATTACGTCATGTGGTTTGAGAAATTAATATACAAAAATAATAATACAATTAAATAACAGGCTTCAATGTTTCTCCCAAAAAAGAACAAAAAAAGTCTTCAATATTCTATATTTTACAGTGATGTCAGAGCTAATGCAAGTCACAAATATAGATACCTGGTAACAGATGACAAATAGAATAGGGAATGAAGAAATTATCCTCTAGTATGTAGTCATGTGCCAGTCACATGATTACTTTTGTTAAATTCATTAAGAGAAGTTCTGATTTAGATCAACTAACCCATATTCAGTTACCAAAATGAAGCAATTTAAAGTTTAAGGACTAAACTGAGATACAGACAAAAGTACAGGAGGCATAGTGTAAATTAACCTAAAAAATGTATAACTAATGAATTTAAAATTCATAAAAGTTTCTTTTATTAGTTACCCAGCTGGGAGAACAGGGATTTGAAGAGCTATCACTACCAATCGGATTATAACCCAACAATACAATTCACCCAAAATACAAGTAGACTATTAATCAACATACACACAGAAGCACGTCAAAGTTACCTGATTCTGGTCTTTGTTAAGCTGCTCCATTATATTAAAAACTCGCTCAATTCCAAGGCTGACACCAACAGCTGGAACCTGCTTTGTACCAAACATCCCTATAAGGTTGTCGTAGCGTCCACCAGCAGCAATTGAACCAACCTGATGACAAAATCAAATATCTATAGATTAACCTTGAAACACATAAGTTAATGAGAGGAAGCAATAACAATACTACTTGCACCACTCATCTGAATTGAAATTTTTAGGAAACGACAGCAAATGTCAGAGGGCAAGATTAGAGAAGGCACATAAGACAGGTTATAGAAACAGTAATAGCATGCAAAATGAAAGCAGAGGAAATCACAACAGCATTTAAATAATTTTACCTGTGCACCCCCCTTAAAAACAGCTTCATATATTACTCCCGTATAATAATCAAGACCCCTTGCAAGACTCAAGTCAAAAGCCACTTTTCCGATACACTTTGATTTTTCCAAAGCCTTGAATAAGATCTCCAGGTCATTCAATGCATCTATAGATGCACTGTTTTCTAAAAATGAGCTGCCCTCCTGTTTAAGCTTAAATAACAATTCCAAAGGATGTCCACGCTCTTTTACAAAGGTACCAATTTTGTCTGCTGTCTCAACACTTAATCCCTTCTCTTCCACCTGAAAATGCAAATATGATAAATATTAAAACCTCACTAGTTTTGGATATGAGGAAACAACTCAATCATCATATGGAAATGTTTACCCAATGATTATGGAGAAAAGCACAACAAAATGATAAACCAAGCATATGCTTATCTTTTTCAACAAAAAAAGAGAGCATATGTTTATTCAATAGAAAAATAAACAGAAAATCAAATGAAATCGGTTCTTATGTAAATGAAAATTCAATTCAGCAGATACATTTTTATTGTCAAATTTTGTATTCGCATTTACTTGAAATAACATGGTTTATTCATTAGTTTCATTGATGAATGTTTTACATTTCAGTCATTTGGAACTCAGAACATGGTTATTAAAATCAACACAATGTGTTCCAGAGGCAACAATTAATTAACAGTAAGAATTTTGGGTTGGCAGGTACAGGACCAAAAGCTTTACCTCAAGGTGTGAGGCTTAAGCGATTCATTGGCCAATATGCTATACTAACCATGTCAACTGCCCAAGTCGACAGGGGTTCCTTGTAAAGAAGCAGACAGATGACAACAATTATGGTGTTTTGTGTGCACAAAGCCTTCCTCTAGTCGTAAAATTCTTATGTAGCAATTATTGCTCTATTGAGTTATAGATGTGGAACATCAAGCCTTCCTCCCAACTACTTGGGGTCAACCAGGTAAGTACTTCATAAAAACAATCTTATGCAGTAATTAATGTTCCATTAAGTATTTCATACTGAATTAACAACAATGACGAAACAAGGAAACTGAGACACCAAGACATGAGACGTAACTCAAAGCAAGCATATGCAAAACATAAAAACACATAAACCAAGATACAGAATTGTAACTCAAGCATACGCACGTGAAATATGGTTGCAATTTTTGAGTCTTTACCATTTCTTTTTTTATCTGCTCGAAAGACTGCTTGTCTAACTTGTCGATACTTGAACAAATAGTTCTAAATTTTTCAGGAGGTACTCCGCAGATTTCCAACATTCCATCCAATAACTTTCGGTGGTTCAACTTAATCTGTACAATAAACATTAAGACAAAATTGTAAAATTAGATTTAAGGCAGAGAGATAAGGCACACAAAAGTCTGAATATAAGTAGTGTAGCACTTCATGGAGAGGTTTAAATCACAAGACCAGATTGGCTTCTTTTCGAAGGTGAAGACCTCAAGACTAGGTTGAAATCCATCTTTCGATATTGCTCTACGTCAAGTTTGAAGGGTATAGAAAAACAAGAAAGAATGAATCTTGTTTCTATATGTGAAGCAATTAGGAATCATTACAGTGAGAAGGAATCTTTACTTCATCCCTTCCTAGTGTTAGCAGAATAGTTGTATTTATTAACTTCGTATCATTACTATGCAATACTAATCATGCACCAATATGTTTCAAACTAAAAAACTTTACAATAATTTTAAATGTTTAAAATAGTGACCCAGATCTGATTACAGTGAGACATCCAATGGAAGTCCCAAGCATAACTCCATGTCAAAATTAATATGTGTGAGGAGCTGTGGTACTATAATCCATATAATTATTCAAATTATCAAAACTTTGTATGCAATGACAAAGATAGAGGGGAAAAATGAAAAGAAAGTTACCTCATAATCTCCAATATCCAGCTCGTCAAGAAGTTCTGTTAAAATCTTAATAACCTCAAAATCTGGCCCCATTTTTTCATATTGGCCAGCAATATCAAAGTCACATTGGTAAAATTCACGATATCGTCCTTTCGATGGATTGTCTCTTCTGTACACCTTTGCTATTTGGTACCTTTTGAAAGAAGTGATACCATTCATAGCTGCATATCTAGCAAATGGAACGGTTAGATCATATCTCAGTGATAAAAGCTCTCCTCCCTGTCGACAGGATAAACACAAACTACATTAGATATGAGTGATTCAGTTTTATTGTCAAGCTATAACAAGATGGAAATTTAGCTGCTAGAAACCTAAGAAAAGTATTTATAAGGAATAAATAGAAGAGGTAGCAAGGCCTGTCTAACACACCTTCACAAACAATATTTAACATCACATGACAAGGAATACCACAATTCAAAAAAAAAATGAAAAAAATACAAAGTGGTCGCAATATAAAGAAGATGATTTCATGTTTAAAAATACAACACCCATAACAGATTTTGATGAGGACATCTTTGTCAAACCCATTAGGGTTTATAAAAGAAAGAGATGGAAGAGGAAGTCATTTAATTTGGTCTTTAAATCTGGCAATTTTTTGATTTCTGCGATTAGTTTCTAACTTGTTCTCTAAGTTTTCCAGGTTTCAGTAGGATTTCTAAATTTCCTATTTATTTAGGCTAGAATTTCTGTTTTAGCAAGGGGATTTTTATCCTATTGTCTCTAGGTTTTAGTTTGCTATAAATACCCCTCTCATGTAATTCATTAGGGAGTTGAGTTGTTGAGATATAAAGAAAGTTTATTTTCCAGAGATTGGAGACTTCTTGGTGTGAAGCCAAACCCCTGGAGTGATTCCAGACCTATCTATCCTTATTTGTTCTATTTTCAGTTTTTCATTGTTTTGCTTCCACTACCTCTACTAAGCCTAATCAATTCACCGTGTCCTATATCAGATTTAAAGCGATAAAGCAAAATTACCAGCAACATGCAACACACACAAGTCATCTCAATAGCCAATTTCTTAAGAAAACCATACAATCAAATCTTAAGGTTAGCTCCCCAGCTTCACACACACAAACCAAAAATGAACATCTAGAAGGCATTCAAGGTAGTATTGCATAGCTGAATTCAGAGAAATTGATGAAAGTTGCCAAAAAATGTATTTAACAATGGTTAACAATAATGAGCGAAAAACTAGGCTCAAAGCCTCGGACTTGACAGTCTTAATACCTCTTAGGAACCAGGAGTGCTATTCTGGATTAGTGATAAGTTAACATCTTAGGAACACGAAAGGTCACCTAACATCGATATTCCAAGTACAAAAGTGTGGCATTCAGCTAATTTAGTGTAAATGCCAAGATCAAATTGATTCATGTTTAATGCCACTCCCTCTTCACCCAACATTAAATGAGGACCGACAAGCAACAACCTATAAATAACTACGAAAAATAAAAATAATGTCCATTTAAACTGACAAAAGTTGAAAATGAGGCAATTACCTGGTCAGCAAGAATCATAAATCAATTTCGAATCATCCCCATATTTCCCCATGAGAGTTTCTCTCATTCAAAAACTGGTCAGCCAATGCTGTGGCACCATGCCTCTCAAAGACCTCTTCAATTGATCGAAAATGCTTTCTTTCTTATTGCCATTTGTTCTTTTGCAAAGTCACGAGTCCCCTAGTATGTGCAAAATATGTCCAAGTCAGAATGCTATTAAGTTCATTCATTACAATCCAAAAAAATAACATAAATGAACATAATCTGCAAAGGAAACTAAGACAAAAACCTGAGCATGGTCTCTGAAAATACACACATGCACAACTGTATAAATTTTCAATTCTTTCCAAATGATCACATGTTACAGAATCTAACTACAAGTTATAGTATGCACATTGTTTTTTACAGAAATCTTTCCTTCCTAAGACACTAATAAATTAAGAGGCAGATACTAATAAGAACCCAAATGATTTTCATGAAAAACACTGCTTCCCAAAGAAAAGGGGAAAAAAAAGAGAATAATCATTCATTTTATTCTCCTACAAATCAATGAAAAGGTGGATTAGAGAAAATACTCCGGACAGAAATGAAAAGCAGAACTCCAGGCATTTATTACCTTTGGAAGCTTGGGGAGTCTTCTAGTCTCATTGCTTTCCACCAACTCCTTCACTCTGTTCAACAAACTATCAAACTCTGGGTCCTTGGGGTTCAAAAACGATATAAGCTCTTCAACCCAATTTGCCAACAAGCCCAAACTATCAACAGCATTTCCTCCCTTACCCTGCAACCTATCTTTTATCAACTGTAATATAACACTAGTTCCTTTTCCCAAAACCACCTTCTTCTTCTTCTCACTCTTCTTCTCCACTTTCACATTCCCTCCTCCATTCACTTCACTGCCTTCACTCTTCTTCCCATTCAACTCAGCTCCCTCCAACACCATAAACGCCGTAATTGCCTCCCAAGTCACAATTTTCCACACAATTCCCATCAACACATTCACTTCATGAGCAAAATTATCATAATTCTCTTCCTCTTCAAAAACTAATTGGGAAACCAACTTGAACCCACCTCTCAAGCTTTCACCACTTGGGCATTTCTGCTCAAACAATGCCACCAAACTCGACCTCAAATTCTCACTACCCACCCATCCAATCCACATTCATTTTTCGCACGGGACCAAACTACGGTCCCCCAAGTCCCACAGGATGCCGCGGCCACTGGCAAACAAAGCGGTCCTGACTACCCGCGGTCACAAACTACCTTCCACACCAGAATTCAGCTCACTCGAGTCCTTGGAGTGCACGATTTCACTTGCTCTCATCAAACTCGCCGTGAATTTTGGGTATTCCTTTGAGATCGCTTCAATTTCAACCTTACCCACTAACTTAGACCCGTTTGAGCAACCCCGTTCAAATCACTGGCCACCCAATCTCATCCTTCGGGCGTGCATCCCCTGAATGCGATCAAATTGAACGCCTGCTACGGTCGCTTTCAATGCCTCGCAAGAAATCGCCGCTACTTGCATATCCGAAACCGTCGGACAAAGCAGGTAGCCGACTTGGGTCCAGAAGCGCACATATTGCGTCCAAAGCAGAGGATAACTTGAGTTTCTCCAACGCAAGGGCCTCCTCGTCAGTCAAATCGAGGGATTCGTGCTTTAAGTCTGGGGAATTGAGTGCTTCCCGCGATTTTAACTGGAAAGAACAGTACGGATATTGGGGGAAACCGGAAGAGAGAGAGGAGCTTGCTGAGGAAGGACGACGAGGGAAGCTCTGTATTCTTCAACGGTTGGGAGAGAGGGTAGGAGAGAGCCGAGGTTGTGGGTATTGAGAAGGTGATGAGGAGGAGGATGGGAGCCTATTGAGCGCCGACGAGTCGATGCGTAACTGAGCGAGGCCATTGGCAATGGCGTAGACAGAGGAGGACGAGAGAGAGAGCTTTGCCTCCTACTGTTATCACTGAGAGCTCCGCCATTGTCGGAGCTCATAGACTGAGAGGTTCTTGCCGGTTTCGGGCCGGGTAGGGTTTTTTCACGTATGAGCTTTGAAGTACTGTTCGATACTTTTTTCCTAGTGTGTTTTCTTTTGGTGGTTTTGGGCAGTGCTTGCTTATAACTTGTTTTTTCAGATCACTCTCAAAAAAATAATTTTTTTTTTAAAAAAAAAGTTTTCATAAGCCGTTTTTTTTTCAAGGTCAATTTTTCATAAGCTTGATCATCGGCACTCAAATTAATTAAACCGAGAAAAGCAGAAAAACCCTCAAAACAAAAGGGAGGAGCCGTGTTTACCAAATGGATTAATAAAAATAAAAAAAAACTAATAAAGAAATTTACGAGTTTGAATTTCAACATTTTTGGTCCACTCTTTAGATCAAGGTTAACAAAATTTTCTTTTTGTCGAAATCAAATCAAATTAACAAAATGGGTTAGATACTAAATAGCACCGAGACATATAACGAGAAATGATTTCACTACTAATAACATCAAGACATTTATAAAACGTTACCATCCATTCCAATTTCGTCCAATGCATGAATTCTGTGTGCATCAGTTTTCTAGGGGTTAAGCAAGAACGCAATTTGCAATACTGAGTGGCAGACAAACGTGGCAAAGTTTGATACTGACCCCTACATTTTGCTACGTGCCACTGCTTAAATGGATCAACATCCTTTCCCACGGTTTTAGACGCCGCACCGCATCCCTCCCCCTTCCAATCATTCACTTTCATGGCCTCCGCTCGGTAGTACATTTATATTAGCCGAAGCCGCCAAACTCGCACTTACACCCGCACCAAAAACCAAAATACTTTCTCTCTCACTGTGAGAGGCTATGGCGTCGCTCTCTTCAGCCATCTCTAATCCAGGCCACAGTCTCTCCCCCAACGCATTGCCTCATGACGCCAAGCCCAAGAAGATCTGGTACTCTCAATGCCCTACATTCCTTCTTCCTCCTCAGCGCTCTCCGATTTGCAGGTACTCATTTTATACCCAGCTAAATTTTCTTCTTGATTCCATTTTCTGTTTGTTTCTGGAGAAAATGGAAGAGCTTTCTGTATAAAAAGTGGAACTCTGTTTTCATTATGATATTTCTTTTTACCATTTCACTGGACTGGAGCTTATGGCTTAAGTTAGTAAATGTTTAACTTACCTGGAGTGATGGAAATATTCAAACTTGTCCTCAAGTTTCATGTCGTGCATTAAGATAAATTGGTTTTAAGTTTTTTTAAAAATGGTATACTGAGAAGTGAAGCACAGCGGAAAATGGGGCTTTTTAAGTGTTGGAATTGTTACCAAATTCCAAGAGCTATTGGTGCAATTTTCTTCCTTGTTCTAATTATTGTTTTTGGTATTGTTTTTCTACTTAATTTAATTATTATGCATGCAAGAGCTCTGGTATAGAGATAGCATTGTGTTTATTCAAGCATTTTGAATTTGCTCCATGCTTGATGTTACTATCATTTTCAGTAAACATTTTTTCTTTAAACATTCTTGCTTTCTGTTTGACTAGTTAGGAATTATATCACGGATCATAACCTAACACTATCCAAGTAGGGACTTTCAAACCTTAGCATGTTTCTCTTAAGCTCTTAGTGTAAGTTTGTGCTCTTAGAACTGATGTTTTATTTGCTATTATAGTTTTTGCATTGCTGGAACAACTTTACTTCTTATTGCACAATTAAAAAGTATTTTTTTTATATAAATATTTTGAATCCACCTTTTCACTTCCAAAGATTAGTGTTGTAGGGTTTATTTGACTAGCGGAATACTTAAGATTACTTAAATTATTCATTAATTTATGCGGATGTCTGTTGTCTTTTTCAGGATGGGTTTTGTTTCTGGGCTAGAAAGGAAAAAGACACTAGAAACCCGGATCATTTCATCAGTCACAGGTTCATTTTCTATGCTTTTCCATAATTGTCCAAAGTTTTCCTCAGGATCTTGTTTGTATAAGTTTCATCTAACTCTAATTTTCTTTCTTTAATAGTAGAATACTCCCGTAAATACATCCCCTGAAAAAGTTCAGCTTCCTAAAGGTGATACTTGGTCTGTTCATAAATTTGGTGGTACCTGTATGGGAAATTCAGAAAGAATTAAGAATGTTGCAGAAATAATTATCAGTGATGATTCGGAGAGGAAGTTTGTAGTTGTCTCTGCAATGTCCAAGGTAACAGATATGATGTATGATCTCATCAACAAGGCTCAATCACGAGATGAGTCCTATATATCTGCATTAGATGCTGTTTTAGAAAAGCACAGATCAACAGCTCTTGATCTAATTGATGGGGATGATCTCTGTAGCTTCTTAGCACAATTGCAACATGACATCAGTAACCTGAAAGCAATGCTTCGTGCAATATACATTGGTACTAGACTTCTCTCCCTCACACACTATCTCTCTCAAGTTGTACTTGGAATGTTTATGTGGACATTCTTGGTTCATTTATTATTTTCCACAAAACATCAGAACATTAGTGGATCTCTGATCTGTATAGACTCTCCAATGGCTTATCACATAAAGCAAATATGGTGTGTGCTTTAACAATTCCCATCATATTTCAAATGGTTTATATTACTATTGTGTATGTGTCTATATTACAAACAATATAAGCCAGTGTTCTCTGTCAGGGAAAGACTAATTCTTTTATCTGAATCTTCAATAGTTTGTACTGCGATTAGCGCCTAGTGTTAAATCACTTGCCTTTTTCCAACTTAGCCAACTCCTCAATTTATATGTTATAGAAACTATGTTCTTTGTCTAGTCAAATTATTATGACACTTAATTTGAATGTACTTGTTAGTTTTCTTGATGTCTTTGGCTAATTTTGATTAAACTTTATGGTTGGATCTTATCAGATTGACTAATATGCTTACTTATGGCAGCTGGTCATGCAACAGAATCCTTCACTGATTTTGTTGTAGGACATGGAGAGTTATGGTCTGCTCAGATGTTGTCATGTGTTGTTAGAAAGGTCTGGTGGTGGTTTGCTTACTTTTCAAGAGCATTTGCTGAACGTTGCTTTTCCTAGTTGTCTGTTATATTAATATATTTTCTTATTCTTTCTTTTTCCTTCTTCAGAATGGGGTAGATTGCAATTGGATGGATACAAGGGAAGTCCTTATTGTTAACCCTACTAGTTCTAATCAAGTGGATCCTGATTTCAAGGAATCTGAAGAGAGACTTGAGAAATGGTACTCCAAAAATCCATCAAAAGCAATTGTAGCTACTGGTTTTATTGCTAGCACACCTCAAAACATTCCTACTACTTTGAAGAGAGATGGAAGTGACTTCTCCGCAGCTATCATGGGTGCTCTATTCAAGGCTGGTCAAGTCACAATTTGGACAGATGTTGATGGAGTTTATAGTGCAGACCCCAGAAAAGGTTTGTATAGCTCTTGTACTTGGTAAAACATGTCACATATCAGCCATTTTAAATAATATATGCTTGTCCAAATGGATCAATAGAAGTTGTGAGCGACCTATATTGCTCTTTGACCGAATTTAGATGGGTACCTGTTAAGATAGAATAGTCAGTGAGGGACAAAGGTACCTGTGTGACATCATAGAAACCTCTGATGCTTAATTTGGCAGAGTAAGGGTATGTATGATGGTATTCATACCTTTTCTTGGGGGGCGCATGCCCCTAATTATAGAGAAGTCAGGAGAACCTCTTATAATACTTTGATGTGGGAGACGGCGTGTGGTGGTGACACGTGTCCCTGAACATCAACATCCATGGTGGTGACGGAAAGGGGCCTCCCACTGGTGAACTGGAGGAAGCATGGCTGCTGCCCATGTGGTTATGCCAATGTACTGAATGACTTTCCTTTTGGGGTGCCATTTGGCATTTTGTTTAATTGAGTCTGTACAGACTGTCTAATTGGCACAAAGAGATAAGTGTCGTTTGAAAATAGTCTTGGCTAGCATGAGGTGTCTGGGGCTGAGGGTCATTCAGCCTGCTCAAGCATGCTGATCAGCATGTGGTGGATGACTGCCATGTGGTACCTCCTGTGTACTGATTCTGTACAGTGAGCCCTGACCTCTTTTCGGCACATGGGTCCAGTGGACCCAAAGTGGCGGGTGCCGAATGGAGAGTCGGCCTGGTCAAGGTCACCAGTTCGGCGTTCTGATCCTTATCTGTAGCCTTGGATCAGTCTTATCTTGCTTGGTCAGTTATGGTACAAACACTATCTTTAGGAATACAAGCGTACATATTGTTGCTTTATTTTGTGAGAATGATTGGTTGATGCCTTTTAAGAATGTTAAAATGTTACTGTGGGATTTAATTCAACAATAAGAAATGTTCATATGCAGTTAGTGAGGCAGTGATTCTGAAGACATTGTCTTATCAAGAGGCCTGGGAAATGGTGAACCTCATTACTCACTACTTAAGTTTCTGAGATTGGCGTATTCACAAATTTAAACATAATATATATGTGTATGCGCAGTCTTATTTCGGGCAAATGTTCTGCATCCACGCACCATCATCCCAGTGGATGCGATACGACATTCCTATTATAATAAGGAACGTTTTCAACCTTGCTGCACCTGGAACCAAAATTTGTCGCTCTACTGAGGATGAAGAGGGCCAGGGTTTGGAATCGTTCGTCAAGGGGTTTGCAACAATAGACAACTTGGCCCTTGTAAATGTTGAAGGGTGAGCTGTGCATTATAATGATTGCAGCTGCATTTGATTTTAAAGATCTACAATTTTTAATATTCTCCTTTTGTTCTCCCAGAACTGGAATGGCTGGTGTTCCTGGTACAGCCAGTACTATATTTAGTGCCGTAAAGGATGTTGGGGCTAATGTTATTATGATATCTCAGGTTATCTCATCTTCTGTATTCAGGTTCATGATATGTTGAAACAGTAGAACATTTTTTATGCTTAACGTTCTTAGTGATGGTTCACTGCAGGCTAGTAGTGAGCATTCAGTTTGCTTTGCTGTCCCTGAGAAGGAGGTAAATGCCGTTTTGAGTTACTGCAGTCCAGATTTCATGAGGCTTTGATGCTGGGGCGTCTGTCTCAGGTGCTTACTTTTCATTTGACTGAATTTCTTGACCAGGTTACCTGATATTTAATTTATGCAGATCAAGGACAGTGTACCGGCAATTAGTTTATTGTTTATTTCACTGATAATCACTTAATACTGTGGTTCATTGGTTTTCTTCACAATGGTGGAAAAGGCTGGACGTCATAGCTCTTTGTTTACCATCAATTACTTATTATTAGAGTTGTTGCTCAGAATCATCTTTCCATGCATCATCCTTATAATTGATACTAGAGGGGCAGGAAAGTGTTGTTGGGTTGGCAGGTTACTTAAGTAAGTTGGAGGCAAGCATTTAGTGAGTGGGACCAAGCTGGTGATTTACATATTTTAGATTAGGTCGCACTATTAGTATAAAGAATTATAAGAAACAGTTCAAAATGGTGACATGAATGTTAATGTGAAAAAATGCACTGCATTTTTATTTTTACATTTTCAATTTCATATATGTTAAAATATCATCCTTTTTTTAAAAAATTGTTTGAAAATACTAATTTGTGGCACCTCTTCCGGTACTTTTTTTCCCTCTCAGGTTCAAGTCATTCCAAACTGTAGCATTTTGGCAACAGTTGGCCAAAAAATGGCAAGTACTCCAGGAGTTAGTGCGACTCTTTTCAATGCACTGGCAAAGGTTAGGGATATATTATTTATATTAATTTTATTAATCAGTTAGGTTAAATATGAAAATTCATGGTTGTTCGTATACTGGTTTATGATGTGGGCTATCCTCTTCTAAACTGTAGTCCTTTGATTCTAAATGTTTCTCCTAACTCATTATCTCCAGTACAGAGGGATCTAAATTGTTTTTACGATACAGGCAAACATTAATGTGCGTGCCATAGCTCAAGGTTGTTCCGAGTACAATATTACTGTAGTATTAAAGCGAGAGGATTGTATTAGGGCCCTGAGAGCTGTGCACTCTAGATTTTATCTTTCAAGAACAACAATAGCAATGGGTATCATTGGACCTGGTCTGATTGGTGCCACATTACTTGATCAGTTAAGGGATCAGGTACTTTATTTTCGCTTTTCCTATGTTATTATCAGTCTTTTGTGCAATATAGCACTTGAATTTTCATCTGTCCATGAAATTGCATGATTCTTCATTGCATGTTTACTTTGAAAATCCTAAATTTGGTCAAATTTGGTCATTCTGTGTGCTTAGTTGGAGGCCTTTTTCTGGATTTTGCGAGTACCTATTCTAGTTTGATTTAGTTTTGTGGGAAGGAAGATGTTGGATTGTGTATTCTTCTTCCGTTTATTTCATCAGAAATGTTGCAATGAAGGATGTAATCAATGCATGCATATTGTCCATTTGCAGCCATTTGTATATGCTGTGCTGTGCAATTTATAGCCATTCAACAATTTAACATTAGTTTTACAAGCCCAACCAACTGGCATTTCTTTCTAAACTTTTAATTAAGGATCAAAGTTTGGAATGATTTTATATTTGCCTTCTCTCTCTCTCTCTCTCTCTCTCTCTCTCTCTCTCTCATGTGCATGAACACAAAACGTACCCGCTGGCACACACACACACACACATTAAATTTACTCTGTCTTTACTAAAAAAGTTTTATATTGCTGCTTGCTTAGTAACCAAATTTTGACGAAGACCAGGTGCTTTTATTTTCTTTTATTCTGTTGGGTGAATCCTTAACATTTAAGTTCTATAATCTTTGCAGGCAGCTACCCTCAAGGAAGAGTTTAATATTGATTTGCGTGTTATGGGAATAACTGGATCAAGGACAATGCTTTTGAGTGAGGCGTAAGTTAAAATTTTTAACGAAATATTATTAAATGAAATGTTTAGTATAATCTAAATTACACCTTGGAATGGTGGTGGTCTAACTTATACATGTCTGCTAATGAAATATTTTTGAATTGATAATTGACCAACATGCTTCTTCTAAGTAGTGGAAATTGCCTCAGTTGACATTCCTATTACAAACTATGCTGAAGCTTAATAGTTGGCTCTCCTTATTCTTTTTGGATTTCATATGTGAATACTATCACTGACCTTTTCCCTTCTAATTGATTAAAGACTTTATTCCATAAATAATGGTCATTCAGTAGTTTCATTTCCATGATCATGAATTTACCTTTTCCTTATTTATTGTTGTAGGGGTATTGACTTATCTAGATGGAGAGAACTCCAAAAAGAGAAAGGAGTAGTGGCAGATATGGACAAATTTGTGCAGTATGTACATGGTAATCAGTTTATTCCGAATAAAGTTTTGGTTGACTGCACAGCTGACTCTAGTATCGCAAGCCATTACTATGACTGGTTGCGGAAAGGAATTCATGTAGTCACCCCCAACAAAAAAGCGAATTCAGGACCTCTTGATCAGGTAATATCTCTTTAACATGTGGACTTCTTTTGGGTTTTTATCTTGATGTTATCAAATTGCAAATTCTGTGTTTCGGTAGTTCATATTAACGAAAGAACAAGAACATACCCCATTTCCTTAATTAATTCATCTACCCAATTAAGTGGATTGTGCGATTCTCATCATAGTTGTGTATCCAAAACCCCTGCATTTGGGATATCTTGCTTTTAAACAATTTACACGGTTATCAAGCTATGATCATGTCTATTGTTGGTTCACACCATTTTGTTTTTGTTCAAGCTACATCATATCTTCTAATTCTTTATCAGTTTTGTTCTTTTTCCTTTTTCTATTTTGTGATTGCTGGTCAAGAGTGCTTTCTTTTTAAGATTTGGATGAGGAGTTTTGATTCCTATCACATGGGTTTATATTTCTAGGAGAGAATTTAATGGTACTTTATTGTCTGAACATAGTGGTAACAAAAGCAGCCATTTATTATACATAAATTTTTCATAAATTTCTATGCAACAATGCTAATGTGAATTTGACTCTTTTCTTTATTCTGAAAGATCACAAGTTTGCCTTACTTGAATTTGATTTGAAAGATCTCTAAGTTTGTCTTGTTGAATACACAGTGTTCATTAGAAAATGGGGGTGGGAGTTGTACTCAACTTGGTTGTTTTATTTGTTTCCCTCAGGATTTTATTTTGAGTTGACACTTGGGCTTTCATATCCATATCTTACTATTAGATAATTATTTTGTTTGATCTGCTTCAGTCCCCCTGCAGCATTACCATAAACTGACTTGCAGGAAGAAAGAAAATATAATTTATGTTTAACTTTCGCGTAACATAAGTTAGTTATTCTCAAGTAAATTTAATGCATTCTGAGAAGGCAATAATATTGTTCATATCGTACAAATGTTTTTGACTTCTGGGGTTTCATCAGTCATGAAATTATTTTTGCCCATGTCCAGTATTTGAAGATAAGAGCTCTTCAACGGCAATCATATACACACTACTTCTATGAAGCTACTGTTGGAGCTGGTCTGCCAATTATCAATACATTACAAGGTCTCCTCGAAACCGGTGACAAAATATTGCGCATTGAAGGCGTCTTCAGGTAGGCAGACTACTTTTGATTTGTCTTCTCTCAGTAAATGCTGAAAATAATACAAGTATAATTCCTCTTTTTAAGCATGTAAAATCATGCTGTTTACAAATGCGCACTTATATTACGTTTAACACAAGTCTTCCCTCTGATTTGCTGTTGCAGTGGAACTTTGAGTTATATCTTTAACAACTTTATAGGAAGACGGACTTTTAGTGAGGTGGTGGCTGAAGCAAAGCAGGCAGGTTATACTGAGCCGGATCCCAGGGATGATCTATCTGGAACAGATGTTTGTAGAAAGGTACAATGTGCAAAAATTTTGTCCACTATATTATGGAGGCTTCTAATGTGATGATGTTTTATCTGTTTAACCAGTTTAAGTTATTCAAATTTTGATATGAGACCCTAAAGCTTGTATTATTGTCAAAGATTGACCGTCTTTGTGCTGCTTTTGGGCCCACATCCAAACTGCAACCTGAGCTATCATTATTTTTGCTTCATTGTTTTGTGGTAAGATTTGCCTCCTAAGGAACCCCATCAAATGCAGGTGATAATTCTTGCTAGAGAATCTGGTCTTAAGCTGGAACTCTCTGACATCCCTGTTGAAAGCCTTGTGCCAGAACCGTTGAAGGTAAAATTATATTTTACTATACCTTACCAAATGCAAAAGTTCACCTTTGATGTGGAGTTTCGGATGATCCATTTTCAGAATAGTGCATCAGCAGAGGATTTCATGGAAAAACTTCCACAGTTTGATCATGACTGGGCTAAGAAAAGACAGATAGCTGAGGATGCAGGAGAAGTAAGTATCTCTGGGATGCATTTCTTCTCTTGGTTCCTGTGTAATACCACAATTTTAACCTAGCCATATTTGATTACTACATTATCAGGTTGTTGCTTAGAAGCCTGCTAGGCACCCACAGGCTATTAAATGCCTCCATTTCTTTTCTTTTCTTTTCTGGAAGTATCAGCTATCTAGAATGGGCAATTTAAGGAGAAAAAGAACTCAGAATATTTAATTTATATAACTATTAGAACAATATCATTTTAGCTTCCTTTGAACCCAGCATTGTTACATTATCATCTGACATGCTATGATGGGTTTTCCGTTGCGTTTATCCAACTTTTGGTGATAAAAAATGGACTCTGGATTTCTTTTTTAATAGGCCATAATAGTTTGGAAAATGTGAATATTTTTATTTTCAGAGTTATTTGGGTGCAGGGATATGCCACTCAAGTTTCACAGGAGTTTTTTTTTTTCCCTCTTTTTGTTTTTAGTTTTGCTCAAATAATTTTTCCTTTTCCCGCATCATGACTTTGTGATATCTGAAGGTCTTGAGATATGTTGGGATGGTCGACATGGTCAATCAGAAAGGGATAGTGAAGCTGCAAACATACAAGAACGATCATCCCTTTGCTCAACTATCTGGGGCAGATAACATCATTGCTTTCACAACAACAAGGTACAAAGATCAGCCCTTAATAATTCGTGGACCTGGTGCCGGTGCCGAAGTCACAGCTGGTGGAGTCTTCAGTGACATATTGCGGCTTGCCTCATATCTTGGTGCCCCGTCATAGTGGGAAGCCTGTCGCTAGAAGTTGATAGCTTCTTATGGTTCCTGTAGGCATTAATTTATGTGTTTCTATCTGGGGCACACCGAGTGTACTTGTAACCATCATGTATGTCGGCTTTTATTTAGTGGATGCAATAAATTTTTTGTAATCTGTATGCTAATTTGTGAACTGTTTTTCCACATGAGAGAATATAACATTCCCCAGAAATTATGATTTATCATTGATTTGCGTCGTGGCTCCTGGTCCTGTGAAGTGTAGGTACCAGCTGGGGATTTTTGGGAGACAAAGCTCGGTTTGGATGGAGGGATTTGAATTTAACAATAAAGCTAAATTTGCTACAATAATAAGAACTATACTAGATTGAATGTATTTGAAATAACTACATGTAGTACATTTGAAATGAAGTTGAGATGATTATATGAATGGAATCATTTGACATCTATTTGTTTTCTTCTATTCTTTCTTGTCCAAATCTTGGCATACATGGATCGTAATATTTTATACAAACGAAGATAAAAGAAAGACAAGAAGGAAAATGCCCTTTACATTGAAGTGCAAGTGTAACAGAATGCTCCCTTCCTTTGTAAGATTTAATTGTCTGAAGGCTGAGCCCGCCCGGCTTCATCCTTATTCATCCAAGCAATAGCAACTGCAAGCTTAAGGCCCAATTGGGAATCTGCATAGATTCTGTCGTTTTTTACCTACAAGTATTAGTCTGTAGTAACGCATGACGCTTGATCCCTTTGAACTTTTGAATGTCCATTTACCCTTGGAAAGATAAAAACCGAGAGATACACTAAACTCCACAAAACGGAAAAGGAAGGAGAGGCAAGCATCCATAAGGAATTGCTTGATTTACACGCAGTTTAAATCCAACAAAATAAGCATAAGTTATTGCTTGATTTACAAGGCTATACAAAAGGAAATAAATCTGGATGCTGAGTTGAGCAATAAGCTTCCTCATGATGATGATGATCTGAGGTATGAAGTTGGGCACAAAGACTATGCGCCGGTGAGGAGCTTCGATGCATTTACGGTGTATGTTTTGGATCGAGACAGTGAAGCTGTGGAAAATAGCAGGTCCGACAGTGATCACTATGTTGTGTATGTACAGGACTAGCTCGGCTGTGGTTCTCTTTGTTGGTCATATAGGAGCTGTAGAGCTCTCAGCCGTCTCCATTTCTCTCGCTGTCATTTCCAGTCTCTGATGGATTCCTGCTTATCATGGGGAGTGCTCTTGAGACCCTGTGTGGGCAGGCATTTGGAGCTGGGAAAATTCATAAGCTTGGGATTTACATGGAGCGCTCATGGACAATCCTATTTGTAACCACCCTCTTCCTCTTGCCAATTTACATCTTTGCCACACCTGTTTTAAAGTTGCTAGGCCAAGAAGATGGCATAGCCAAACTACCTGGAGAATTTACAATCCAAACCATTCCCTCATTGTTCTCACTTGCCATTAATTTTCCAGCTCAGAAAGTTCCTTCAAGCTCAGAGAAAGGTTAAGGTTCTGGCATGGATTGCAGTTTCTGGTTTGCTCATTCAAATTGGACTGCTCTGTCTCTTCATTTTAGTGTTTAGTTGAGGCACATTGGGTGCAGCTGTTGCATTTAACATTGCAAGATGGGAGATTGCAATTGCTGAGCTTGTGTATATAATGGGTTGGTGCAAGGACGGCTGGACCGGGTTTTCATGGTTGGCTTTCAAGGAGATGTGGGCTTTTGTAAGACTTTCCCTTGCCTCTGCTCTCATGCTCTGCCTTGAGATTTGGTACTTGATGAGCATACTCATTCTCACAGGCCATCTTGATAATGCAGTTCTGTTGGTTCCCTTTCTATTTGCGTGAACATTAACGGGTGGGAACAAATGTTGTTCAATGGAATATATGTGGCAATAAGCGTGCGCGTCTCCAATGAGCTTGGATCAGGACTGCCAAGAGCAGCCAAATACTGTGTCTATGTGACAATGTTTCAGTCTCTCCTAATTGGGATTTTTTTTTTCATGATTGTTATCTTGATAACCAAAGACAATTTCTCCCTAAATTTTTACAAGTGACAAGCATCTACAACAAGCCATCACTAAGCTACCCTATCTTGGTATAACTATGTTGCTCAACAGCGTCCAGCCAGTAATATCAGGGGTTGCAATTGGAGGTGGATGGCAGGCAATGGTAGCTTATAAAAACTTGGGTTGCTACTAAATTTTTGGACATCCTCTTCGATGTCCTTTTGGTTATACTGCTAAACTGGGTGTTACGGGACTTTGGGGTGGCATGATATGTGGAACTGCTCTCCAAACTTTGCTTCTGTTGTTTGTGCTCTACAAAACCAACTGGAACAATGAGGTGGAGCAAGCAACAAAATGCGTGAGGAAGTGGGGTGGTCAAGACATCACAGCTGAGAATGGAGCTCAAACTCCATGAAATATTATTGCACCCAGTGATTTGATATGCTCTTCAGCAGACTTGAAGTTCTGAGCCTGCAAGTGTTGAATTGGTTTCTACTCCTTTGCCTGTTTTCAACTGTTTGGTGTTTTCTTTCGGTTTGACATTTGCAATGAGATGATTGAATTTCTTGATTAGTGACAATGGCATGGAGGGATGCTTGGTAAGCACGTAAATTTAACAAGCTATAGAATGCTAATTCATATTCATCCACGCAATAGCAACTGCAAGCTTAAGGCCCAATTAAGAATCTGCATAGATTCTGTTTTTTTTTAATCAACAAATTTTAGTCTGCAGTAACACATGACGCTCGATGCCTGTGAATTTTTGAATGTCCATTGTAAAGAGAGAACAGAGAGATACAGAAACCAGTCCTACGGATCAGTTGATCTTGGGACTCAGGTAAAACTTTGGATCCCTGAAAAACCTTGAAACTACTTCTGCCTTGTCAGCAGAGAGGTCTGTGTTTTCCAGAATTTGCTCCTTCGATGCCTTGGCAATTGCTTCAATCGAACCAATCGCTTGGTTGAGCTGAACAAAATTGCCACAATATAAGAAACACAAAATGTAGCATGACAACCTAATAATCACACTGTACAACTCAAATGCTGGAAGCTTTACTTCAATTAGTCTTTATGTTTTCCTTTTTCCTCAATGGTCTATTCTTGAGTTAATGATTGTTACAGAGTATAGAAATGCATTCAAAAATTTCATGTTGACATTAAGAAGCCAGTGGAAATTAGCAAGAATCAGAATTCAGGCATTTAAACTGGACTTTCTAACCCAAAGCTACAGAAATAAAATTATTTGGAACAACATTATTTCAGACGTGTTCAGAAAAACAATACAATTATACTTCTTGCACAACTCCAACAATCACAAACAATTAGCAAACTTTGGGATGCTAATTAAAATTAGATCTACCATTTTTAACATTTCGTTTTTCCCAAATCAACTACACATACCAAAAAAAGAAAAAAGGAGTCTATTAACTTCTTCCTACTTCCGAGAGGTATAATTTCTTAGTATGTAGCAAGGATTTTTTAACGAATGGATCAATGGATTTTATTAACAGCGGAGAAAGCAACAAGATGAGTTAAGTACCGCATTCGCATCATGACTGTCGATACCAGGAATGGATGTGACCACTCTTTGAAACACATTCACTGCTTGCACAGTTTGCTTCCTCTTTTCAAACAACCACCAAGTGAAGAAGTAAAAAGAAATGTGCATGTTAGAACAATATGGTTAACATTCGTATTGACATTAAACAATGAAGCAGCTTATTGTACCAACCTCAGCCTTCAATTTTGCGGTAGCATCCTCTCGCTTGCATACTGTAATTAGCAGTTACTTAGGCAAATTATTACTTGGGAAATTTTTTTATTTATATCAAAGTTAGTTTCAGAGAACAATACGTACCCCCACGAGAGTGAGCTATCTTCACCATCTTTTCAAACCCCATTTCCAAGTCCTTAACCAGAACGAATGTGGGTTTACCAAGCTCCATTCCGAATCTTCACAGATTCAAACAGATGCAATTACTTTTTAATCAATCAGTCACAGTACAGACAATCCAAATAAGTAAATATTAAAGGAATCGCATTTATGATTTGTACAGGTGGATCACATCTCTAAATATAGGACACAAGTTTCTTATAACTCACTTGAAGTAAGAACGAACAAACAAATCATTTTTCTCCTTGGTTGGGAGGGTGATGACAACGTATAGATTTGCAAATTGCAGCTTCAGCTTTTGAACTCTGTACAACTAAACAAATCGCATCAAACATAAAAAGACAGACGGACGCACACAAGAGGCATCAGGAAATGACAACAACTTGGTCACCTGCCGAAGATTTGTGAGATGCAAGTGGGATCCAAGCTTGTCACAAAGATGAATGCCACAGATGAACCTCCACAGTTGAAAATGAAGTCCTGCAATACAAATGGAACCATCACAGAGTTGAAAGTGAGAGAAAAGTGATGCACCAATCTTGTTCTCTTTTTCTTTTTCTTTTTGACTTGAGAATGTGGGATGAATACAATGAAGGAAATTACAGGGGCAATTGGGACAAAGTTAAGACGGAAAGCGTTTGCAGTGAGGAAGGTGGAAATGAAGTTGATGAAAGATGGGTGTTGTTCATCTCTCCATGTGTTGCTCATCATACAAACCCCACCACCACCACCTGCAATTACAAAACATCATTTAATCACTCCATTAATCCTACCTTTTCAAGGACAAATTATTTATAAACTAATGACAGAGTTATGAGTAAAGAGCTGAAAACAAGTATGCAGAAATTGTAGATGTTAAATACCATCTTCTGATTTTCTGATGCATCATTTGTAGAAAAGGTTAGCAAAAACTGTAAACTAAACAACGAACGAATTTTAAGAAATTCAAAACAAAATTTCAGTTCCTTCTTCTACTTCTTATTTGTTTCCTTTTCTCTCAAACCAAACACAAGGCAATGCTCTATTTGGAAAGAAAAAAATGGCTTGGACTAGGAGATCACCGTGGCAGAGAAAGTGAGATTTAAGTGGAAATTTCAATTCCAATTTTTAAATTTTTGAAGAACCAAACAGAGAATAAGTGAAAACGAACGGAGAAAAAACGAGACTATTCTGATATATCAAACAGAGAACTTCCTCTACAAAATTTCTGTGAAAACTGATCAAAATTTCAATTCCTTCGCCTTTTCTTCTTCTTCTTCTTCTTAAATTTTTCCTTACAGATCAAACAAAATTTAATGTTCCGTTTGGAGAAATGTCTTGGATTAAAAGAATATTATTGCAGGGGAAGTGAGATTTATGGTGGACATTCCAGTTTCTGCATCCAAATTTTCCAAGTAACCAAACAGAGGATAGGTGAAATCTATCGGAGCAAAAATGAGATTACTACAAACAGAAAAGAAAATCTAAGCAAAAATATGAATGAGCAAGTGGAAATTGAAAGAAAAAAAGGTACCTGAGTTTATGGCCCTCGATGGAATTTGAGACGTTGCTTTCGTTTTCGCCATTTCCAAAGCTCTGAGTCTGAGATATTCGGAGAGTTGGGGCGAAGCGGAAAAGTGAGGTGAGTGTTAGCCGCCTTTAAAATATGAATCCCCGCGGTCTCTCTTATTTACGAAATTACCCAATCAATGGGACCCAATTTCCAACGCAATTTTGAAACGAGGCCCACTTCATTTTTGGCCCAAAGCTTTCCTACTTCACAAATCCAATCTCTGCTTTCAGAGAAAGAAGGAAAATGGAGTCTTCAACTTCCTCAATCTCCATGACAGCCTCCTCAAACCCACCTTCCAAACGCCTTTTGTTTGATCGCCGTTATGGTTGGGTGTAAGTATCTCTTTCTCTCTCTCTCTCTCTCTCTCTCTCTCTCTCTCTCTCTCATATATATAGACGTAATTAAGCTTAAACTAATTGATATTCATGTTTCAGAATTGATGAATGGAAAGACCCATCGGAGGAAGCTCTGGCGGGTGGCCGAGGAATGTAAGTTCTTTTTCTTGCTTTACCTTAGAGAACCCACTGATTGGTTACTGAGAAAAAAGGGTAGAAAAGAAATGTGGAAATGGGATATTATTGGACTTTTTAAGTATACTACTTAATTTTAAGCCTAATTGTTGTCCTATTGGCTTTGATTAAGGTTTTGCGTCCTGCCTCTTGCAAAATCTTTGATAAAGATGGCTTCGCAGTCGGTATGATGAATTTTCAGCTCATTCTTACATTTACATTGAGATTAATGTTATTCTATATTTCACTAAAACACTGAATTCACTATTAGTTCTTTGATATGTGTTTTGCTCTTTCTTTATGTACATTAACATTTTGATAACTTATTTGGCATCAGACATATTAGTTTTCATTAGGGTGTGCTAATTGGACTTTGAGGATTATCAATACTTTAACCATCTGAGAGGCAGAGATAAACAGAATTTGGTCTCTCTGAACTTCATAAGTTTAGACTTAGTTGACCGTATAATAAACGGTACTTTAAACTTCTGCCGAAAGAAAGATGCTTTAAACTTATCAAAAATGACGGGAAAAGGGGATCAAAATGCTTTAAGTTCAGTCAGTCAGCTTTTGTTGTTGTTGTGATTTGTACCACTGGAACTTAGCTTGCCACTTTCCCACACTTGCCATGAAGAAGTTATAGTGTTGTACTGTGCTGATAGTTTCATTGCAGAAAAATATGTAAGCTATGTTTGTTTGCGACCACCACGTTGATAATTTTAGAACAATTCATCCATCAGCGTACATTTAAACGTTTTAAACTCCTCACTGTAAGAAATGTTTTACAATGATTGAAAGAAATACTCACTTTGTAGCTAGAAATCAAGGGCAAGCCAGAGTCTCTTCCCTCTGCCAGCATATCTGCTGTGGACTTAGCTGATACAGGAAATTTGTGAGCCAAGGAGGGCAAAAGAGCCGTTAATTTAGTGTCTTCCATCATCATGCATTAGCCGATTCACCCTATAATTTGTGTTGGGGAAATCAATATGGCCTTGTGAGATAGAATACAAAGGAGAATTAGTTTGGTTGTAGGCTTAGCTGTGATAGATAGACATGAATTATAGCAAATATGTGATATTCAAATATTATTTTTTGACCCTCATTACACCTACCCCTCCTGGATTTATCAGACAGTGGTTATCAACACATAAATTCTAAACCAGATGTGATCTAAATTTTAAACTAAGTAACACACTATACTTGCATATGCCTCCTTTCCCATGTTTTATGCACATACAGTTATCCAGTTGGAGTAGGAAACAGTAGGATGTAGATACACAACATGTTAACTATATGTATGTATGTATGTATGTGCTATATGTATATGTCGCAAACTTTTTCATCTTCATAGTAAAAATTCAATTTAGTTGGATACCTGAAAGACTAACTGTTTCAGTAAAGTTTTATACAAATTCAACTGTCATGTGTTGTATGAACTATCTCTGGCTGTGCTGCGTTGGCAATAAAATCGTAGAGAGTTTTAGAGTTTGAATATTTGAATATAATGTGTAACAAACATGGCAAACATACCACTTCATTTATACTTATGTTTTTCCCTTGTTTCCCTACAGATTAATCTTGCAGCGAACTCAGCAGTGAAAGTTCTTGAAAGGCCAGACCTGCTTTCTCCTCAGCTATTGCAAGCTGGTCTAAATGACCAGCTTTACAAAATTAAGTCTTCTTTGCCAAAGCCGGAACTCAACTATTTCTTACTCAAAGGAAATCTCTCATCAAAAGCTTCTAGTTCCTCTTCACGTAAACAAACAGAAAGCAGTAAATCGTAGATGATTTTAAATGATTCAATTTCTTAAAGTTCTCAGAGGAATAACCATCCGGTATTATTTTAGGTCAAAATTAGGTATGGTTTTTGGGCTTGTAACAATCAGCATTGTATGATATCTTGCAGTAATTGTATGATAAAACATTTTGCTTTATAATCCTAAAATTTTTCACATACTTTATGAAGCATTTAGAGTTTAGTATAATCCTGAAAGCTTCAAACTTTATAAAGAAAATCTTGGTTTGTGAAGCCAAGAATTGCTCCAGTTATGTCATTTCGATCATACTAATTAAATGCCTAAAATTAGTAAAGATGGTTTATTTATAGTTTGCTCCAATATCTCAAACTTACTAAGCTGGCACCTTCCATCTATGACATGCGTCCAATAAGAAATTGGAATTGAAGTTATTAAAGATAAGACGGGTATGGCACCTTTCATCTATTGCTTCTTAACGGGTTGACACGACACGACACGAATGCTAGGTCTACCTTGTTGGGTATTTTTCTTCATCAATTATTAGTTTTAATTTAATTAAAAGTTAACACTGTTAACTTAGAGTACATTTAATGAATTCATATTACAGTAATTTTGATTGAGATCTGTCGATCCACTAGTCCACAACGTTATTGGGTATTAGAAATTAAACTTGAATCGTGCAAAGACCTGAAAGCCTTCAACTTTTTTCAGAAATTCTCAGTTTATGTGATTGTGTGGCTGAAGGTAACTAGCGATGAAGAAAGTAAAAGAAGCAGAAGAACTGATGAATGAAGAGGTAGTGGAGCAACAAATAAAAAAAGTTTTTCCTTCAATTATTAGGATGGGGGCGGGAGAATGAAATGGCCAGGGTTTGTTTTTTTATTTTTTTTGGGTTACTTTCTAATTTTTTTGTTATTTTATTTTTGTATATATTTTGATTTTAATTTTTTAAATTAATTTAAACAATAAAGAATTTTTAATTAAGTTTTAATTCCATATGGTATCCACCTCACCCACTCAATTAGTTTAATGATTCATGACAAAAACACCCTTGCCATGTCATCAGATTTAACAAAGTTTTGGATAGAGTTAACGGCAGAGGGCAAAGTGGGTCACCAAACCTCGATCAAGGGATGAAAGTGGGCCATTTTAACTTTGAAGGGGTAAAGTAAGATTTAACCAAAGTTTCAGGAGGCACTACAGTAAATAAGCCTTATATATATATATATACTAAAGCTGCTAAACGGTTACTACGCTTAGGAACAGTACCAATGTTCCTAAGTTGTTCATTTGGGAGGAAATAGCAGTTGAATTAGGCTTGCCATAGCTGCAGCTAGATCTCTTGCTAAAATTCGAGAGCTGACACAGAACCAAAAGAATTACAAAAGGGAACAAGAAAGAAGAGACCCTAAAAGCTTTAAGCCCAAACCCATATGAGGCTGCAGCATCTGCCCACCTTGGTGCATAGGAATTGGAGTTTAATGGTTCAGTGCCCACCTTGGTGCATAGGAATTGGAGTTTGATGGTTCAGTGCGACATTTGAAATCACTTGGATGCCTTTTAGACGAAGCATGCATATTTGTTGGTGACTTCCTCAACCCCTAATACCCATAAAGATGATTTATTTCTAGTTTGCTCCAATATCTCAAATTTATTAAGGTTTGTTCTCCATTTATAATAAATCATCATTCAACAAATGTGTGCCTATGAACTTGATATTCTACAAATATATGAAGTTCATCATCATGCAAATGTGATTAGAGAAAAAGCAATAGATGTTGCATGATATAACAATTCAACCTAATTAGTTATTTGCTTTTGTGAGTGTGAGGTATGGTGATGGCTTCGTGAGGGGTGAGAACCATGTAAGGAGGGCAAAAGGGCCTTTAATTTTAAGTGTCTCCCATCATCATGCATTAGAATGCAAAAGAGTTCAATTTGGTTGGAGGCTCAGCTGTGACAGACCTGAATTACAGCAAATATATGATATTCAGAATTTATTTGTTAACCCTACCCCTCCTGGATTTATTTATTTGACAGTGGTCATCAACACATAAATTTTAAACCAGCTGAGATCTAAATTTAAAATGAGTAAAGTCACTATACTTGCATATGCCTCCTTTCCCATATTTTATACAATTATCCAGATGGAATAGGAAAAGGTAGGATATAGATACATGATGTAGACTAGATGGCGAAAGCAATCGAAGAGAAGTTGCAGAGATGCACGCGCAAGGATAAATCATGCAAATAATAGATTTGGACTCCGAGCTCAAAATCGAGCTCATGACCCCTTGATTCGAGATCGTTTAGTAGTCTGAAATCCAGTTTTAACAATTTTTGGAAACTTTGTTTTTTTTCCAATTTTAATTCCTTGTTTATTCCTAGAGTTTTTAGGAGTATTTAAATAGATTTTATCCGTGGCTAGAGTTATGTTTTGTTATTCCAATTTATCAAATAAACATTAAGGTTTCCTCAAGAATTACATATTCTAGATTAAAGTTTTAGCCAATCTATTGTCACGCCGTGTCAATACACAACATGTTAACTATATGTATGCATGTGTTGTATGTATATGTACCCAACTTTTTCATATTCGTAGTAAAAATTCTATTTAGTTGCATACCTTGAAGACTAACTCTTTCAGTAAAGTATTTTACAAATTCACCTGTCTTCAGTTGTATGAATTATCATTGGTTGTGCTGCATTTTCCATAAAATTGTAGAGAATTTTGAATGTTTGATTATAATGTGTAACAAACATGGCAAACATACCATTTCATTCTCCTTGCGTCTTCCCAGCAGTGAAAGTTCTTGAAAGGCCAAACCTGCTTTTTCCTCAGCTATTGCAAGCAGCTTTACAAAATTGAAGTCTTCTTTGCCATAGCCGGAATTCAACTATTTCTTACTCAAAGGAAATCTCTCATCTATCATAGATGATTTAAAATGATTCGATTTCTTAAATCCCTTTTCCATATTATTTTAGGTCAAAATTAGGTATGTGATATATTATTTTGGGTTAAATTAGAAGGGATCTAACTCTTCAGCTATAATAATCCTAGCTTATTTTCCCACCCTCCATTACCATCTTACATGGGTAGTGTCAATGGTAACTAAAAAAGAAAAACAGTTGCTTTTTGGAATGATTAGTAGCTGCCGGTGTGCCAACCAGGCATATTTGACACAAACGAAAATGCAACCAGAGGTAAACAAAGAATACATGTCACTTCCTCTACCACTCTTTTACCACCTAATCAAATCTGAACCACACAATTATCTTCCTCCTCTTACAAATTTCCAATTGCCAATTTGGACCTGATTAAAATTACAAAGACTAGAGATTTCCAATCCCTACCAAAATTTAAAAACCACTCACTCACCATTCTTTGTAGACTTCTCTTTTTCCATTTCCCTCATATTCACTTCCGTTATCTTCTTTTCATCCATACATGGCAGTGGTGTGCCTCCCGCTCTTATCCTACCCACAACCCACTACTTAAAATGCGCACCCTCCTCACTCTGAGGCCACCACCACCGCCATCTGTGCTCCTTCCATGCCTCTCTTCCTTATCCCCACATCCTTCTTTCCTCTTCAGCTTCAGACCCAACAAGCGTTTTCACTTCCTCAGCCCATGTTCTTCTCTCAAACAGTCCAAGAAGAAGTCTCTCCAGAAGACCACCAGGCCTCCCAATGCTCCTCCTCCTCAGAGCCAGCGCTGGTTCTTCAATAACCCAAAGGGTGACGAAGGTGGTGAAATTGAAAAGACTGATGAGACTGACAGTGCCTTAGGCGGTGACACTGCGCTTAAAGGTACTATTTTGGCCGGTGTTTTCTTGGTTGGTATTGTTGGTGGGTTTGCTTGTGTTGGGTATTTGTACAAGGACCAGATCAACGCCTTCTTGAATCAATTTTCCACTTTCATTGAAGGTAAATTTGCGAAATTTTTGTACCCTTTTCAGTTTTTTTTTTATCTCAATTCTGCTTGGAATTTGTTAATTGGTGTTTAAGATTTATTTATTTTTCTTATAATAAATGGGTGTTAGGATCGGGGTCTGGTAGGTAAGATTGCAATTTATGCAAATTCGATATCAGCTTTTTCAGGTCTTCGTGGGATTTACTTTTGATTGTATGTATAGTCATGTGGAACTTTTGCTTATCTCATTGTATTTTAGGAAAATTTGACAACTTCGAGGCAGACTGCATGTTTTGACTCAGAACCTCAACTCTTTTTTTGGTACTGAACTCTAGCCTTTTGAAGGATTTTGGATGGTGGGGTAATGCTGATTTAGAAAACTTATCTGTAAAAAAGAATCTGGGGGTGTGAACTACGAAAGCAATAGAAGAGCTCTTAGCCTATTGTTCACGTTTTCCCCAACTCATGACACGGTTTGGCATCAGAATCTATCCAGGTTCCTAACAGACAGTATAATCGTTACATTGCTACATAGCATTCCCATGTCCTTTATGCTTTCATGCCCAATATATGAAATTATATTCAACCAAAAACACCAAAAGCTGTACCAACCTACAAAAAACACAGATACAAATGAAATAAAAAATTGCACAGGAAGTTGCCGCTTAAGCGTTAAAACATGCTCTGTTGTATTTTTCTTTGAAATTGAATCTTCATGTGAGTAGTTGATTCTGAGTATCCTCAGACTTGAAAATTTTGGTGAATCATCTAGCGCTTCTCCATAGCCAGATATAGTATATATAAGCTGATCAAGCTATCAAACTACAGTAGAGATTTTTCTCCCCTTCAAGTTAGCGGTAGCCTGCCAAATTCATTAGCCCAATCCCCAGCTCTTCTATTAAGAAAACTATATTGCAGAAGTTGATGCCATATTGTGTTGAGTAGCTGCAGTTGCAAAAGAAAAAGGGTACTCTGTCGAAGTACCTTTTTCCAATTTCAAATCACATGTAACTGTGTTGGTTGCAAGTTTATCCATATATACCTAAAATGCTTTGTTTTCCTAGGTTCTCTCCTCTTGTTAAGAACGCATGCCTTAGCTTAATTTTATGGAGCTCTAGCAATAGAATTTTCCCCTTAATGCTGTATTTTGAACATAAGACCTACCCCTTGGGGCCCTACCACAATCAACCCTTACTCTGTGGTCGGAAAATAGGAACACATCTTCTTCCTATGTTACCCCTGGAAATGCCAGTTCTTGTACCTTGCTTGAATTATCTTTTGATAAAATCAGAAGACATATCATTAATATAGGGTTTCCATTTCTGTTTTTTTTTTAATAATGCTATAATTGACTTAATCTCATAGAGCTTTTGGTGAACAGGTTATGGTCCAGCTGGATATGCTTTGTTTGTAGCAGTTTATGCAGGACTGGAAGTATGCATTTGATACCCATTCTTTGAATATGTTGCTATCTCTATATGGATTTCCTGCCTAATCTTCTTTTCCCACTTGGATGCTCACCCTTATGCTAGTTATTTAATTCACCTATACAAGTTAAACATAACTAGGCATTTCTTATCATGAACAAATAATTGTGTTGCCCCTTTGGGTATTTTACATTCATTTTACAAATTATATTTCATTTGCTAAATAATCTGGTTGTTCATGGGCTGTATGCTCTGAACTTGATTTCCTCACATCACTTTCATAACAGCATTCAACAGTTGTTGAAATTCTAGCATCTGTTTTTTTATTTAAAATGATACAGAGAGCCAAAACAGTCTTTTGTCAACTACTGACTTCGTGAAATTTATGTTTTCCTAGATCCTTGCGATTCCAGCTGTTCCATTGACCATGTCAGCTGGTCTTCTTTTTGGCACAGTTATTGGCTCTATTCTAGTCTCCATAAGTGGAACAGTGAGTAATTTTCTTTCCTGAGTGTACAAAGAACAAATTGTTAAATATGTACTTTGTTCTTTCCTGACATTATTTACCCATTTCAGGTGGCTGCTAGTGTTGCTTTTCTCATTGCTAGATATTTTGCTCGTGAGCGCATTCTTAAAATGGTTGAGGGAAACAAAAAATTTCTTGCAATTGATAAGGCTATTGGAGAAAATGGATTTAGAGTTGTCACTCTCCTTCGCTTGAGTCCTTTGCTTCCTTTTTCTTTGGGGAACTATTTATACGGATTGACATCTGTAAAGTTTGTTCCATACGTGTTGGGAAGGTTTGCTGCCCTGCTTCTTGTTCTCTTAGTTAAAGTTCTTACTTCACAAATTGGTTGTTCTTATTGGCTGCTCTTGAGAGTAAGGGCTATCAGATGGATTGAGCCGGATTTAGGACCTGTTTGAGCTCAGGTCAATTTGTTAGGCTCTTGGCATGATAAACGAGACAAGTATTTTAGCCCAATCTTAACCCCGTCGTTAAGTATGTGATTAGGGCCAATATATCAGCTAGGTCAAGGTCTTCATTTTTTCCATCTACTTTTTATCCTTTTTAGATTGAAGAGTCCCAACATATGACAATACATATTGTCAGTTTGAAGTAATAGAACTGAAAGTTAAAGGGAAATGAATTGTTTTCTTGCTATTTCCAGTTGCAGTTTCCACTGATTCTCATGATGTAAATACTTTTGCTCCATTTCAATTATGTAAACATTATTAAGTGTACCGTTAGGTGGCTAAAATATCAAATAAAAGTTGATAAGTTGAGCATGATTGCACTGGCCCATGGGAAAAAGAATTATAACAAAGGGCGGAGAGTATGATGGTCATGACTCATGTCTGGTAGTTTACCTTCAGAAGTAGTAGATTTTTATATCATGAACTAATTTAAATGTGTGTACGTAATATTGTAACATCCTTCACTCTGGTTCTAAGTCAATCTATACTTGACTTGCAGTTGGTTGGGGATGCTTCCTGGAACATGGGCTTATGTGAGCGCTGGTGCATTTGGGCGAGCCATAATTGTGAGTTTCTCTCTGTTTTTCCTGTTCTGCTGTGGTGGTTCTATGTATATATTATATATAACTTATATTATTATGTTTTTTTTTTCCTTTAATACTACTTTCTCTCTCTCCGTTGGTAGGGGGTGGGGGTCTGTGAATGAGTATGAAGCAAATGATTTATACTTACCATACTGCAAAAACAGGATAAAATCAATTTGATATAGACATTGATCAGATCAAAACAAAACAATAGAAAAGAGAAATCATTTCTAATTAATGTCAACTATCATCTCTTTTGATGATATATTGCTATGCTTATTCTTCCATGATAAGAGTCCATTCAAAAAATAGTTTCTTTAAAGCAACAATAGTACGAAATGACAACTATAGAACAAGTTATTGACTTATTACACATCATTATGTTATAAGAAAGCGAATCCAGTGGGATATTTTCTTAACGTCTTTGTACCTTGTGAGATATGTTTCCTGTCTATAAGGTCTCTGACTTGGGGGCTTTGTTTGTCAGCTTAACATGTTGCAATGAGTTAATATAAAGTAGCACAGTGAGGAATATATAATGTATGTGACTTGGACCACCAATAATAACCATCAGTGAGGGTGACCAGTGTAATACAAATGTAGACAAATCTAGTCCTACACATGCGGAGACAGATTTTATGTTAGGACGTGGCTGGTTAATTTTTACTGGGCGACTGCATTTAAATCGAACTCTCATTCTGTATGTAGTACTTTTGTGTAAAGAGTGATAGAGTGAAAATCTTTAACACCTTAGGAGGTTCTTACTTTATATGATAAAGTAAATGGTTCCCAGATCTAAGTCAGGTATCAACTTCTATATTATGTGGTTGATATGGTTATAAGTCTGGGAAAATGAAAGTTGTCAAATAACATCCAGATGCATTGGTGCTTTTCACGCTGGCATCTGCAACACTGGGCTCTACACATATGTATTACTATTAACGCATATGTTTTCATACAGTTACCATTGGGCATCGTATCATGTTAGTTACACTTGTTTGCAGCCTTTGTGACGCCGGAATTTATAAATTGAATATTCAGAGAATTTTAGCAACTGTCAAATTGGTTTAGAGTAGAGATAATTTATGTATTTTTATCTGTCTTTTGGGGGTTAATTTGACAGCTTTGGGTGAAGTCAGGATTAATTCTTAGGGGTCTTGTAAGAAAAGACACTTTACAAGCCAAAGCAGCTAATAATCTTGAAGCCGATAGGAATTTCTTACAGTTATTAACTTCATTGTGTTAAGTCCTCAGATTAGTTGTAGACTGGTGCTTCTCTTTTATCATAAATTTATGACTCACCGAGGAAAAAAATTTGGTCTGGCGAGATGCTTGCTCGATTTATTTGTGAGACACATTGGATTATACGTTTGGGAATTTGTGTTTCCTTATACTAATATTCTTCAATTAAGGAAATTAATCGGTTTCCATCTGGTTACAGGAGTTTCATTTCGATTCATTTGTTAATATTTTCCTGGGTGATGTTTCAGCAAGAAGAATCTGAGCTTGGTTTGCCTGGAGGAAATGGTCAGCTACTGACACTAGGGCTTGGACTGTTAGCCACAGCATTGGCTGCTGCTTATGTTACACGATTAGCGAAGGTACTCCCCAAATTGACAAGCATTTTCATTTGTACCATTTTTTTTTGGTCTGATAAGAAACATGGCATTGCCAAAAGCTTCTCATTGTTTGGTTTGAGAAGGCAAATATTTTTACCCATATTGAATTGATTTTCTTGGTGCTTCTGGTGCAGGATGCTGTAAAAGATATCGATTAGCCTAATCGGATTAGGTGACGAGTCTCAGTCTGCCCATGAATTCTACACAAGATATTTCAAACTTTAAAAAAGAACCAAAAAAAAGAAAAAAAGAGAAAAAAAAAAAAAAAAAAAAACTTCACTGCACTGTAATTATTTAACTTTTGGCAAATTGAATAGGAAATGTTTTGATTTGTATTCTTATTATTAATCTTAAATTGTATAATTAATCCGTGATAATAATATGCCACGGTCATTTCCAGCCTTGATTAGCTTTTGTTGGTATCACCATGTACACGTGTCTTATGATGAGCATTGACAAGTGCCTCCTCCGTTGTCCAAATTACACTTTAAATAACATGCAATATGTTCCAAATTTATTTTTCTATTTTGGTGCTAAGGCTTTCATTAAGCCAGCTGGTCAAACGAAGTAGCTTAAACTCTTCCACGACCTCACCTCTGCATGCAAACAACATCCTTTTTTGTGCCATCTGTCATGGCTTAAAGCCAAAAACAATTGCTATAAAATCAGTCTGCTAATGTTCCTTCGTCACCGGTTAACACTAAACCAAAGGAAACCATTCTCCATCAAAACTTCAAAAATGGCGACAACTCACGCACGAGTCCCCGGCGAGCCAACCCCGACGGGCATGGCCATCCTCGAGACTGCAACGGCCACAGTCCAAAGCTTCAGCCCCATCAACAGCATCCACCAGCACCTCTGCGCTTTCCACTTATACTCCCACGACATGACCCGTCAACTGGAAGCTCACCACTTCTGCGCCCACCAGAACGAAGAGATGCGCCAGTGCCTCATCTACGACAGCCCTGAGGCCGATGCAAAACTCATCGGCCTCGAGTACATCATCTCAGAGCTCCTCTTCCTCACCCTCCCCGACAACGAGAAGCCACTCTGGCACTCGCACGAGTACGAGGTGAAGAGCGGCGTTCTCTTCATGCCGGGTCTACCGGGCCCCATCCAGAGGGAGGACCTGGACAAGGTGTGCAAGACGTACGGGAAGACGATTCATTTTTGGCAAGTGGATAGGGGGGATGAGTTGCCGCTTGGGATTCCGCAGGTTATGTTGGCGTTGACCAGGGACGGTCAACTGCGGCCGGAGCTAGCAATAGATGTTCAGATGAGGTACGGGTTGAGCTTCGATGAGGAGAGAGAGAAGCGAGCGTACATGGCGGGGCCGAAGCTTGCGGTGCATCCTTTGGCTAATGGAGGAGGAGGGAAAGGGTTGAAGACTGAGCTCAGGGAGACCGACTGCATGCCAGTAGATTCTGTTCCCAGGGTCTTTGTTTGAGTCCACTATATATATGTATATAAAATAAACCTTCTATATGTTTTTTCAGTGTAATTTTCTGCTCCTGTATATATAGGCACTTACAAAACTTTTCCATTTTTCGTAGGTTTTTTGAATATATTTTTTTCACTTAATCATCTTGAAAGGAAGCTTCAACCCTAATTACAAACACTGGTAGCCGGCCCACCGTGCCCACCGGAAATTTTATTTTATTTTGTTAATCTGTTATTATAATCGTCTCAATTCGTCAAAAGTTATTTTTAATGAGGTTTTTTTGTTGGTATATTTCATTTTATAAAAGTATGTACTTTCCTGAATTGAGGATTTTGATTTTAAAAAATTATTATAATGGGAGAGTAAAAATTATAGCTCCCGCGTCCAAATGACCTAGAAAAAAGCAATTTTCCTTTGGATGTTCTTCTGTTGCCTTTTCAACCAGTTCGAGTTGGTTACCTGATCAAATTGCTAAAATTTGTCTGCCAGGGCTTCACCTAATGAATGCAAATCAGATCCTTGTTTGTTAGTGCCACATGTCAAATTGTTCCAAAATCCTAATCCTTGATAAAATCTCTCCTTAGAACAATCTCAAACTTATTTTCTAATTTATAATACTCTCTCCTATATATCAGCATTAGTTCTTTGATAATGGAATGGAATGGTCTCCTCAAGATGCCTTGAAACCCTACTTTAACACTCTTGGTAAATTCTAATACATTATTGGTCTGAAATTTTTAGGAGCATATAGCATCGATCTCTCTTTGCATCCGGTGTCTTGTTTGATTCCCTTCCTCCCTAATACCACTTGAAATAGAATAATATAAAGTCTCCCCTGTTCCCACTCAAGGGAAACACCAGAGTCACAACGCATGAGGTGGGAATCGAATACAAGCTAAAGGAACTAAAGCACGAAAAAGCAGACGAAGATGGAGGTTGAACGCTAGAATGGAATCAGTACCTTGGGAGTAATATTAAAACAAGTACGGGAAAGAGTGTGTTATTGAAAGAACTCAAAGAAAAAAAATCTACCAACGCATTAGAAGAGTGCAAAAGAAGTGAGGATAGAAGGCCAAATATGGCCGCAGCTACAACAGATCTCTTGATTGGCAAAATTGTAGGCATCCTCGAGAATGAAGCATCCGCCATAGCCGGTGTTGGTGATCAAGTTGATGAGATTAAACAGGAGCTTCTATACATGAAATCCTTCCTGCAAGATGCTGAGGGCAAGGAACCACACACGGAAGGAGAGAAAACGTGGGTTACAATGGTGAGAAACTTGACCTTTAAAGCTGAAGTTATCATTGACAAATTCATGTATGACATGTATGAGCAGCAAAGTCAGTGTAGATTCGCAAGATGGCTCCAGAAACCCATTCACATTCCAAAGATTCTTTGGTATAGGCGTCAAGTCGCCATTGAGTTACAGAAAATCACAAGAACGATCAAAGCCATTCCAGAGAGGAATCAAAGATATGGTGTTGGTTCCCTAAGCAGTTCGTCTAATGATAATCACAAATGGGTGAAGAACCAAGTGGATCAGTCTTCTCTTTTCATTAAGGAAGATGAGCTCGTGGGGATTGAAAGAAAGAAGCAAACATTGATGGGAAGGCTGATGAGTGAAGAACGACACCAAATGGTTGTGTTCGTGGTCGGTATGGGAGGATCAGGGAAGACCACTCTAGTTGCCAAGACCTTCACCGATGAAACTATAAAGAGATATTTCGACTGTCATGCATGGATAACTGTTTCCCAAAACTACGTGATTGAAGACTTATTTAGAAGCTTGATCAAGGAATTTCACCGATCAAGAAAGGAAGAGGTCCCTGCAAGCATGAGTTCTCTTGAACATACAGAACTGGTACAGATGCTTCGCAACTACTTGGATGCTAAAAGGTACCTTGTTGTACTAGATGATGTGTGGGATATCAAACTTTGGGAAAGAGTAAGGATATCGCTTCCAGATAGAGCTCTTGGAAACCGGATCTTGCTTACAACTCGAAATGAAGAAATTGCATTGTATCCTTTTGGAGTAGAAAGCCATGTTTATCGAATTGAACTCCTCGAAAAGGATGAGGCTTGGGAGCTCTTTAACAAGAAAGCATTCTCAACTTATCATGAGCAATGTTGTCCACCAGAGTTTGAATCATTAGCTTCGGAACTTGTGGAAAAGTGTGAAGGCTTGCCTCTTGCAATCGTGGCCTTAAGTGGTGTTCTGTCTTCCAAGGAGTCCCCTACAGAGTGGAGCAAAGTGTACAGCAGCTTGAATTGGCAGCTAACAAACAACCCTTTGCTAAAACCTATGAAGACCATCTTGTTGCTTAGTTTCGATGATTTGCCATATCAATTGAAGCATTGTTTCATGTACTGTTCCCTTTTCCCAGAAGACTATTTGATCGATGGAGAAAGGCTCATTAGATTGTGGTTGGCTGAAGGATTTGTTGAGCAAGTCGACGGGCTTACACCCGAAGAAGTTGCAGAGAACTATCTTATAGAACTTATTCGTCGTAGCATGCTAAAAGTTGAAGATCGGACTGACATGGGAAAGGCCCTAGCATATAAAATGCACGACATTTTGCGGGAGCTTGCTCTATCCATGTCACAAAAAGAAAACTTTTCTGCAAACTATGATGGGAGAGAAATGAGAAAGGTTACAGCTCGTCGTTTGTCAATTCAAACAACTGAAGGAGAAATTAGCTCAATAACAGGTTTGTCAGAGCTCCGTTCTTTTCTTGTCTTTGTCACTAGCACATTTTCACTGCCTTCTAGATCTAAATTTTTGAAGGTTCTAGATTTGGAGAAGGTTCCCATTGATAAGCCCCCAAGTGGATTAGTGTATTTATTTAACTTGAGGTATTTAAATTTGAGGGGAACTTCAATTAAGGAGCTTCCAAAATTTATAGGAAGACTTGGAAACCTTGAAACCTTGGACATATCACACACCAAAATAGAAGTACTTCCAAGAGGAATTTCCAAGTTGTTAAACCTGCGCCATCTACTTATGTACCATCACACTTGGGATGACGTTGGATTTAAATACCTCAAGGGGACACGAGTACCATCAAATATTAGTGAGTTGAAGAAATTGCAAGTGTTGGAAAAAGTTGAATCAGACGGAAACATTGCAGGACTCATTGGAAGTATGACCCAACTTAGACTGCTTGGCATTACGAATGTGAAAGGAAGTGACGAAATGGACTTATGTGACTCAATTCAAAAGATGAAGCAGCTTCGCAACTTGAGTTTGACGGCAACGAATGCAGATGAATTTCTTAAGGTCGACAAGCTATCTTCACCTCCTCCACATCTTGAAGTTGTTTCTTTAGCTGGGAAACTGCACAATGTACCAGATTGGTTTTGTTCACTCCAAAGCCTCACACATCTCCATCTGCATTGGGCTAGACTTGAAAACGATGAGCTACTACCTCAAATTGAAGCATTGCCATGTTTGGCAAGTCTTGACCTTTTTAATGCCTACATTGGGAAGGAGCTGTACTTTGGTGGAGGCTTTCCAAAGCTTACGCGTTTAGTTTTGTTTAATCTCCTCTTTTTGAGTAAGATCACTATAGAAAAAGGGGTTATGCCAAATCTCAAGTTTCTACTTCTTAATAGCTGCATTGAATTGAAGACATTGCCACTGGGTATTGAGTACCTTCTTAATCTAAACACATTGGAATTGGTGTATCTTCCAACGCAACTTATAGACTCCCTACGAGAAGGAGGTGTGGATCGTCCAAAGGTGCAACACATTCCCAAAATCCACAATTATTACACAACATCATCTGGAAGTACGTCTTATGAAAGCCTGTCCTATATATAGATAGCACCACAGCAGGTGAGTCTTCTATATATCCTTACATTGCTTTTCTACTTATTTTTCAACAGCAAAAGGAAAAAAAAGAAAAAAAAAGCTTCCAAAAGTTTGAAATTTGATTTGGTAGTTAACTATGCTCTTGTCTTGTTAGATTGTTTTGCTGCACCCAGTTTGGCCCATGAAGAACCTGCAAAGAGTTTGCCTCTTCTAAATGGCGTCCCAGCCAAATTCTGTTCAAAATGTTCACCTTGTTATTGTTTGTTTGCATGAAATAATACTGGAGATGGAATGTGTGTGTGTCAATTCTACGTTAGCAGCGTGGGTTGAACATGAAGATTCGTTTTTAAGATTTGGACCATGTATTCTTAATTTCATATTACTTTGGGCATATCTAAATAATTAAAGCTTCGTACTTGTTTGCCATCGATGTTGGATGTTTTTTGTTTTCAAGCCATTTAATGAGTTATTTTATTTTTGAATAGTTACGCCATTCAATGGTGATTATTTAGATCATTTATAATGAGAGAAAGTAATAATCATTTACAATGAGAGAATGACTAATAATGCCTAAAGGAGGGTGAATAGGCCAATTTAAAATGACAATCAATAAATAAAAATAAATTTCGGTAGCAGAATTGATATGACCTATCAATCTTGAAATGTGCTGAGTATAAAATAAAGGAACACGCAGAGAATTATTTTACGTGGTAAAAACCCCATCTCTGGGGAAAATTCACATGACTCATCAGTTCAAGACAAATCCACTATAGAACGATGATTATAAGAAGTACTCACATACTTAACTTAGACACATTCTAGATAATGTTTACCGACTTATTCGTAACTCAACTTCTGTCATGAGATGATCTTTCGACACTCTTTATATTGAACGCAATACTAGTCACGATTGCTTAAACCTCGCCGGAGACAAACCACCACCACAGTTTTGGTGCCCTTAACCGTATGAGTCACCGAACATGCAAATGAATGCAATATGAATGATAAAAGTATTTGATAAATCACCAAGTAAACATCGAACACTTGATGACTTATCTCAACTATACGCACAACAACTTTTCTTGAGAAATTTAGATGATCAACCAAAACATGTGAAAGCTGTGTCAAAAAACCAAGAAGTCACGCCATGTCTTTATACAGACATATTCTCCTTTTACCAAAGGAATTGCTTAAAACCAAGAGATCAAATATTGCCTAAATATATTTGATTCTTTTAAACAATCACGCCAGCTTATGCATGCTTTTCAATAACTTCCAATCCCATCAATTTATATAAGGAAACAATATTTGGCATAGGAGTCAAGTCGCCCATGAGTTACAAAAAAATCACTAGAATGATCAAAGCCATTCCAGAGTGATAGGAACCCAATGGTCTCAACCTTGACTCGTGTAAGCAAAACAATTAATTTCACAAAATAATTAATTTCTATTTATTAAGTCTTTTGTGAAATCATTTGGATGTCTTAATTAAATTTCTCCATAGCCCAAGAGCCCTATCCATTACTATTTGGCCATTACTCGAGTATCTATTGTCCTTTTTTTATTTTTTACTTTTCCAGAGTTATTACCCATATAAAGGTTTTAGTACTTTCACGTTTAATAATGTATTATACACGTACGCACATATTTTTCATGTTTAATACACGTATTTTTTACAAAAATTTCAATAAGACACACAAAATTCACGTATTATATACATAATTCTCACATATTATTAAATAAAAATAGTATATATTATAAAAAAATGGTATAGCCGGACGGCTATACTCAGTTTTCCTTAACCCTCCGTTTGGATGAAGAAATTGAAAATTACATAGAATTTTAAAATGATGGAATTTCGATTTCTATCATTTCAATTTCTGGCAATTCAAGATTTCAGTGTTTGGATTTATGTATGTCGAATTTTGTAAATGACGGAATTTTGTAAATTGTACTGTGAAAATTGTGAAATGACGCCTATTTTGATGGAAATTAAACTCGGGAATTTGATGCTCCAATTTCCACGATTTTTTTTTGCGCATCATTTAATAATTTCCGCGCTTAACTTGCCAAACAAAGGAATTGTCAATTTCTTCTCTTAAATTCCCGACTTTTAGAAAAATTCTGAGTTATTTTCCCTCATCCAAACGAAGGGTAACTATTTTAAAAATAGTATAGCCGCGCGGCTATACTCTTTTAAAATTTTTTTAAAAAAATAGTATAGCCGGTCGGCTTTACTTGTTTGACACGTGGCGCATAAGCGCTGAATATAAATAGTACAGCCGACGGCTATACTAGAATTTTTTGAAATGTTTTTAAAATTAGTATAGCCGTGCGGCTGTACTTTTTTTTCCTAATTTTTATATAAAATATATGTAATTAAGTAACATCTTAGCCTTTTTGAATTATTTTATTAGTAATTATATTTTAATTATTATTTAATATAGAAAAATTAAATAAAAAATCCACAAAATAATTAATTTCAATTTATTAAGTCTTTTGTGAAATTATTTGGGTGTCTTAAACTTCACTGCCCTGTAATTATTTAACTTTTGGCAAATTGAATAGGAAATGTTTTGATTTTTATTCTTATTATTAATCTCAAATTGTATAATTAATCCGTGATAATAATATGCTACGGTCACTGGTACACTCTTGATTAGCTTTTGTTGGTATCACCATCTCCACGTGTCTTATGATGAGCCTTGACAAGTGCCTCCTCCGTTGTCCAAATTACACTTTAAATAACATGCAATATGTTCCAAATTTATTTTTCTATTTTGGTGCTAAGGCTTTCATTCAGCCAGCTGGTCAAACGAAATAGCTTAAACTCTTCCACGACCTCACCTCTGCATGCTAACCACATCCTTTTTTGTGCCATCTGTCATGGCTTAAAGCCAAAAACAATTGCTATAAAATCAGTCTGCTAATGTTCCTTTGTCACCGGTTAACACCAAACCAAAGGAAACCATTCTCCATCAAAACTTCAAAAATGGCGGCAACTTACGCACGAGTCCCCGGCGAGCCAACCCCGACGGGCATGGCCATCCTCGAGACTGCAACGGCCACAGTCCAAAGCTTCAGCCCCATCAACAGCATCCACCAGCACCTCTGCGCTTTCCACTTATACTCCCACGACATGACCCGTCAAATGGAAGCTCACCACTTCTGCGCCCACCAGAACGAAGAGATGCGCCAGTGCCTCATCTACGACAGCCCTGAGGCCGATGCGAAACTCATCGGCCTCGAGTACATCATCTCAGAGCTCCTCTTCCTCACCCTCCCCGACAACGAGAAGCCACTCTGGCACTCGCACGAGTACGAGGTGAAGAGCGGCGTTCTCTTCATGCCGGGTCTACCGGGCCCCATCCAGAGGGAGGACCTGGACAAGGTGTGCAAGACGTACGGGAAGACGATTCATTTTTGGCAAGTGGATAGGTTGGATGAGTTGCCGCTTGGGATTCCGCAGGTTATGTTGGCGTTGACCAGGGACGGTCAACTGCGGCCGGAGCTAGCAATAGATGTTCAGATGAGGTACGGGGTGAGCTTCGATGAGGTGAGAGAGAAGCGAGCGTACATGGCGGGGCCGAAGCTTGCGGTGCATCCTTTGGCTAATGGAGGAGGGAAAGGGTTGAAGACTGAGCTCAGGGAGACCGACTGCATGCCTGTAGATTCTGTTCCCAGGATCTTTGTTTGAGTCAACTATATATATATATGTAAAATAAAGCTTCTGTATGTTTTTTCAGTGTAATTTTCTGCTCCTGTATATATAGGCACTTACAAAACTTTTCCATTTTTCGTAGGTTTTTTAAATATTTTTTTTTTCACTTAATCATCTTGAAAGGAAGCTTCAACCCTAATTACAAACACTGGTAGCCGGCCCACCGTGCCCACCGGAAATTTTAATTTATTTTGTTAATCTGTTATTATAATCGTCTCAATTCGTTACAAGTTATTTTTAACTTCGAGGTTTTTTTTTTGGGTACATTTCATTTAATAAAAGTACACTTTTCTGAATTGAGGATTTTGATTTTAAAAAATTATTATAATAGGAGGGTAAAAATTAATTATAGATCCCACGTCCAAATGACCTAGAAAAAAGCAATTAACATTCCTTTGGATGTTAACACCAAACCAAAGGAAACCCTTCTCCATCAAAACTTCAAAAATGGCGACAACTCACGCACTGCATCCGAAGACAGTGAGCAGCTCAAAAAGGCCTTCAAAGGTTCCTTCTTTATTATTTTAGTAAATTGCCCATAAAATTCATTTTAAATCACCTATAACCCTTCTCTTTATTTTTATATTTAAAATATTCAATTTTTTCAAACAATATCCAATGATGAGATCCAACTAAGCAAGTTACCTAATATAACTTAAAATCTGATTTATTGTATTTTTTGGATTCCAAAATTATCCCTATTTATAAGTTAATATGTTATGGGGGTGTAACTAATGACACACGTTGAATTTGGAAAGATCTCCAAATGGTTGTAAATGGTTGTAATGGATGTAGGAATCAATTTGGAAACTTATTTGAAATTAAATATTAAATTCAACATTAACGTATTAGTAATCTATAGGTGATTAATGTTTTGGTTTATTTAGTGTTTACTTTCTAAAGAAAAGCAAACTAATGCTGCTGAGAGAAGAAGATTATAAAAAAAAGAAGGCCAACAAACACCAATATGTTCTTCGACTGTGACTCCTTTTTTTCTTTTTTTCTTTGTGTGACATAGATTGATAAAGTAGGGAACACTTTGGCCTTACGTCTATGGACCTTTAGGGCTGCTCCTCCTCTGTTCACACACTCACCATTATACCTAATCACATTATTAAATAAAATTGAGTTGATTCAAGTTGTGTTTGAAATGAAATCAAAAGGAGAAGTAGCATATCTTCTAGTTTTTTGGGTTGATAGAAACTAATGTATGATCTGGTAATTTTAATAATTTTTTTATTATTTATAATACGAATAAAAACATATATAATTTCTCCAGTTGTAGATAAGAAATGTCACAGGTGGTTCTAGAACCTCAAACACCAAAAACCTTTACTTATCGTGCAGACGTGGAGCTTCGAACTCTCCCGCCTTTGTCCATTTCATTATCCTTTTTCAAGGAAAATTAGGGACTCATTGTCTCATGAGTCGTGTGTGTGTGTGTGTATGTGTGTGTGTGTCTCTCTCTCTCTCTTCTGTCATGGAATGGTATACATGTGCATATGGAGATGAGTATATAATATGCGAGAAGGCATCACATTATGCTGGCTTGACATCACTAACTTTAAGGTGTGTGACATTTCGATCTCAAGTTTTGTTTAAAACTCGAATTATCACTATCTCATATGGATGATTCAAAATTTTATAGGACAATGATGGGAAAAATTACAAAAATTAAAGAAACAAATGTAAAGAAAATCCAGCCAACAAACAACTGAATATTTAATCGTAAAACATAACGTAACAGAGAGAAAACTAAACAATCATTGGAAAAACAAAAATCACAAACACAGTTGAAAATGTAATTTTGGAAAACAAGAGATGGGATCAGATGAGTGAATGAGGACGAGCTTACAACTCCAGTCTCAATGTCAGTGTTAGTGGTCTCTATCCCCATCACTTCCCCCTCATTATTGATTTGCCAGGATGCATGCCTTTGCAATATATAGATTTATAGGGAAACAACTCACCTGGACCTGGGAAATGATAGTTTTTGTAGGAGAGACGTTAGAGAAAAAGTAATGTGCAAGAACGAAAATTCTACAAGATAATGCTGTGCATATGAATACATAACTAGACAGATATATCATATTCTCATGTTTCTTCTTTTGCACTATGTCATTTATTTCTCAGTTATGAGGATCTTTCTTGCAACGTTTCTATATTTTGGTTGGACATGGAGAGCTGATGACAATTGTGCTCATGCATCAGTGGACAGAGGTTTGTATGGAATCTTTTGTTGAAACAGAGGTTCTCCTATCGTCCCATACAAAATAAAATAGAAATTCCATGAAACAGAATTAATACCAGAAATTCCGGATACAAGTGAGAAGGCATTTTCACCTCCTGCCATACCCACGATCACTGTAATACCTTTATGGTCGTCAAAGATGCACCAGTTCATTGTCCATAGATGCAAATTAATTTCACAGTGATTCTTTTATCAACGGCAACAAAGCAGGATCCACTTCATCTTTCGACAGTAATTGAACTATCAACTCCATTGTTGATGCATCTGCAGAGAAACCCTTCTCCACCATTTGTGGAATAAGTACCATCGCCCTTGATGTCTCTTTGTTACCGATAAGCCCTCTGATAATTGTGTTATATGTACAACCATTTGGAGAACAGCCTTTCCCTTCCATTTCAACCAGCAAATTTTCCGCTTCACTTGTAAGCCCCGCAATACAGAGTCCATTAATCATTATTGTGTATGTCCTCACATCAGGTCGAAGTCCTTTTGATGATAAACCACAAAAGAGATCCCTTGCAGATTCAATTTTTCCAGTTATAAACAAACCTTCAAGAAGAATACTGTAAATCACAATATTAATATCCAACTTCTTCGCTTCCATCTCGCAAAACAATTGCATTGCCCTAGAAAGTTGTCGGTTTTTACACAGGCCATCCAGTAAAATAGAATAAGTTTGAGCATCTGGAAGCTGGCCAGAAGCTTGCATCTCAGAGAACAACTTTTGTGCATCATCTATTCTACCCACTTTGCAAAAACCGTCCACAAGAGTGTTATAAGTAATGGTATTTGGAACTGGTCCCTTATGAGACATATCCAGAAAAAGCATCATGGCCTCATCAATCTTTTTATTCTTACAATATCCATTTATCAATGTGTTGTAACTAACAACATTAACCACCGAGCCCTTGCTAAGCATTAGTTCAAAAACTTTTTGTGCCTTGCCTATTTCTCCTCGCAAACAATAACCATCCATGAGTGAATTGTATGTAACCGTATTAGGTTCAATACCTCTTTGAATCATCATTTCAACCACGCCTTCTGCTTCCACGACCATTCCCTCCTTACAAATTGTGTCTACCAAGACATTGAATGCGCGCGCATCTGGATAGATACTTTTACTCACCATGTCATTCAACAACTTTGTAGCTTCTTTCCACTCGCCTAATTTGCAAACTCCATGAATCAAGGATGTATAGGTAATGACATTTGGGGAAATACCCTTGCTCATCATTTCTGAGAAGAGGTTTAATGCATCATCAACTAGTGTATCCTTACAAAGACTGTCGATGATTGTGCTATAGACAACTAGGTCAGGCTTGCAAGCTCCTTCCTCCATCTTCCTAAGCAAATGAATAGCAGCACTATTGTTACCTTTCATGCAAAAGCCCTTTACTAGTGTGCCGTAAGTAACCACACTGGGCTGACAATTACCTCCCGCAATCATTTTGTTGAAAATTCCTGCCGCCTCCCCCACTCTATTCTCGAGAAGAAAGCCGTTGATTAGAGTGGTGAAGGTAAAGACATTTGGTTCAAGACCAAGTTTGAAGAATTTTCCCAATACAGATAAACTAAACCCCATTTGGTTTAGATGACAATAACAATTTATGAGAATGGTTAGGGTATAAACATTATGTCCAATTCTCGACACATCCATTTGGTTATACAATGAGATGACGGCCGAATAATGTTTCAATTTCGCAACTTGACCTAATATTTGAGTGAAACGAACAACTGAAGGCGGAGGACGCATTTGAAGCATTCTATCAAACACATTGAAAGCATCCTCAACAGTTGTGATTTTGGGTGGCTGCTCTAGCTGGGTTCTTGTAGATTTGATTGGTTTAGAAGGTTGAGAGTGAAGGAAAGCAAAGTAATCGTTGGCGAAAACAACAACAGTGGAGTTAGAGTGAAGACAAGGCATACCTCTCCATCTCCTGCTGGTGCAATAAGAAAGAGAAGAAGCAGCTATATTCCGCATCATCATCTGCAGCATCTCTCGAATAATAGCACTGACACTGAGTAAGAAAATGTGCAAAACTAGCCTTCATTCAAACACGCTTTTTGAGATTTCTACTTGTTGGAGTGTGCACGGCCTCAGGTCCACTTCTACTTAAGAGTACATTAGGTGAGAAAAAAAAAAAAACGCAAAACTCAATTTTGCTCTCTTGGTTTATCACTTCTTCACTTTTCATCCATATAGTTTCAGTTTTGTCAACTGTGCCCTTGTAGTTTCATAATTGTAGGAAAAAATTTCAATATACAAATGGAAAAATGCCAAAAATAAAAAATAAGAAGAAAAAGGTAGACTCGGGTCGGGTGGGGGAAGGTGGGAATTTATTTATTTATTTCAATTTTAATTGTGTAAAAGATATATTAAAAAATTTCATTTTTAAAATACCCTTTAAATGGATGGAAAGTTGGATGATGTTAAAGTCAGATGACAAATCATGGATTTTGAAAAATTAAGGTGACATTTCTCTTAAATTTTTCTTTAAGGTAACAAATTGAAACTGAAATATAAGTTCAGGTGAAATTTCTACAAAAATCCCTTAAAGTTATCACTTCACGAAAAGAGTTTTTTATTATATTTTTTTTAACAAACGAAAAGAGTTCAAACTCTACCTATATATGTAAGACGAGAGTTGGTCAATCTAGTATCAAGTAAATGGCAGTTCCAACTCTGAAGTGTTAAAGAAAAAGTGCACGATGAAGGAAAAAATCAATAGTTGAGATATCAGAGGTGCATGAAGTAGCAAATGATCAATAGTTGAGAGTTGGAATGTTCACGCTCCTCTTGTGGTTTTGTTTCTGGTGGTTATGTTTTTGTTATTTTTGTATCTGAGTGTGGTTACTTGTAAATTTTGAGTTATAAGGGACGAAACTACAATTCAAAATTTACAAAATTTGGTCATCATACAAACAGTACACCTTGTTAGAACACAATTTGCATGATATATCAAGAGGCCACCTCAAGTCATTTTCATGATGTTAGAATTCGAAATGTATCTCATTTTTCTAATTTTTGTAATGGTTTGACACCTTTCGTTCAAACCCGTAACTAAATTAAATTTCGAAATGAATATTCTTTTCAATTTCATTTATAAAATCAGAATTTGATCATCCATTTCGATTCAGAAAACTTGAAATTTTTTGAATTTTTTGAATTTTTTTTTATAGAAAATAGTAGAAAATTTTAAACATGTCCAACGATTTGAAAGGTTAAAATTGGCTCAATTAAACAATCATACGACAAAACTCGAAAAACTATTATATGCTTTTACATAGAGATTGTTATCCGTTATGAAATAACTCTTTTAAGTTTATTTGCTCATTAAGTTATATTCAATTCAACATGAAATTAGTCATTATGTGTAGACTAAGATTGAAACCCAATATATTTCAAAAACTAAAAATTTTCGGAATCTTGAGATACATTGCATTAAAATTCCTTGAAAAAGAAAAGCAAACTTTGCTGAAAAAAAAGATGGCCAACAAACACCATTTGTAGTCCAAACTTTTGGTTTTATTGGATAGATAGTTTCAAAATATTATATTAAAAGATTGTCTTTTTTGGGTAAAGATTACCACCAAGAAATTCTATTCAATTCGTTATTTAGTCAATAGTTTTTCAGATTGTGATCCTTTTTCGTTTCTTTGCGACATAAATTGATAGAGTAGGGAATACATTGGCCCTACGTTTATGTACCATTTGGGTTTCTCCTTCTCTTTTCACACTCCACATTGCCATCCAAATTCCAAAAGGGTAGCCTTTCAGCCTAGTTACATTATTTAATAAACTTTACTGCTCCTTGCAAAATTTAGTCCATTAATTCAACTTCTGTCCGAAATGAAAGCAATATGAAATCAAAAGGAGAACTACCTGTCTTAAGAAACCAGACTAAGGTAGATTGAAGGACGAATTGACTAGGGTTTGAATAATATACAATTGGGTGAATGATTTTCTGATTATTCTCATTGTCAACAATACAAGGTATATATACAAATACAACATTCAATTACACCTATTTCTAAGGCTAGGAATTCATGATCCACCTTTGGTGGGATTTGATCTAGACTAAATCAAGAAAGTAAATATTACAAATATATTACAAAGATAATTCTTAACACTCCCCCTCAAGTTGGAGAGTGAATGTCATGAAGTCCCAACTTGTCACGTAGTGTCACAAATTGATCTTTCCCCAAGGCTTTTGTGAATACATCTGCCAACTGGAAGCGTGTTGGTACATATGAAGGACTAATCATTCCAGCTTGTAGTTTTTCTCGAACTATGTGACAATCTATTTCAATGTGCTTCGTACGCTCATGGAAAATTGGATTTGCTGCAATATGCAAAGCTGCCTGATTATCATAGAACAATGATGTTGGAGCTCTTTGAGGGACCTTTAAATCCTGTAATATATAGCGTAGCCAAGTGAGCTCCAAACATGTGTTAGCCATAGCTCGATATTCGGCTTCTGCTGATGATCTAGAAACAATGGTTTGTTTCTTAGACTTCCATGAGATGGGAGAGTTTCCAAGAAATACACAATATCCAGTAACTGACCTTCTAGTGCCACAACAACCTCCCCAATCTGAATCACAAAAGGCTTTCAAGGCAAGATTGTTGGAGGCAGGAAAAAACAAACCTTGACCAGGAGTACCTTTGATGTATTTAAGGATCTGTAAAGCGGCATCCCAATGAGGTTTGCGAGGCTGATGCACAAACTCACTCAATGTTCGAGCACAGTAAACTATATCAAGCCTTGTGACGGTAAGAAAAATCAGTCTTCCAACCAATCTTCTGTACTTAGTTGGATCATTTAGCAACGCTCCATCTGTGGGAGTAAGCTTCAAATTTTGCTCCATAGGAAATTTGTCTGGACGTGCGCCTATAAGTCCCGAGTCTTGCAAAATATCTAGTGCATATTTTCTCTGAGACATGAAAATACCTTTCTTGGAACGGGAGAACTCAATGCTTAGAAAATATTTTAAATCTATGAGATCTTTGATACGGAAGCGTTGGAGAAGAAACTTTTTGAGACGTTCGATTTCTTGAAGATCATTTCCTGTGATAAGTATGTCGTCAATATAGATAAGCGCTGTAGTAAATGAATTACCTTCGGCCTTGGTAAATAGTGAATAATCAGCCTTTGATTGTTGATAACCAGCCTTTTGTACACTATCTGAAAAGGTGGAAAACCAGTTTCTAGAGGCCTGTTTGAGTCCATAGAGGGATTTATTGAGCCGACATACAATGTTCTCCCCCTGTCGGCGAAGACCAGGAGGAGGCTCCATGTAAACCACTTCGTGTAAATCTCCGTGAAGGAAAGCATTCTGGATGTCCAACTGGTGGATGAACCAATTGCGGGCAACAGCAACAGTAATGAGACATCGGAGAGTGGTGAGTGTTGCTGTGGGGGAAAAGGTCTCTTGGTAATCAATGCCCTCAACCTGAGTGTAGCCCTTAGTAACTAGCCGAGTTTTGTATCGTTCAATGGTGCCATCAGACTTGTATTTGATTTTGTAGACCCATTTGCATCTAATCGGTTTATGACCAACGGGTAAAGGAACCATACTCCATGTGTTATTTTGCTGCAAGGCCTCTAATTCTGCATGCATGGCATGTCGCCAATTTGGATCATGGATACCTTGTGCTTATGAGGTGGGCTCGGTGGTACCTGTAATGTTAGCTAGAAAAGCACAATGGGCAGAAGAAAAGGGAGAGTAAGAAAGAAAATGAGAAAGGGGATATCGAGTACCTGAAGAACGCGGCGTCGAGGCAGAATGATTGACTTGGTTGGACATGTGGTAGTCGCTATGCCATGCCGGAGGGTGTTTGGGACTAAGGGACTGACGCGGAGGTGGTATAGATTGTGTGGGTTGAAGTGTGGGCTTGGAAGAGGATGAAGGGAGAGAAGTTGGGTTGACCGAGTGAGAGGGGACTTCAGAGGGTGCGGAAGAAGTGGATGGGGGGGACACGGGTGAATCGTGATGCGTTAACGGATGTATGTTGGGATTATTTGGTAAGGGAAGGGTGATGGAATTATCGGGTAAGGTAGGTAAGATATGATTATGTGGTGCTTGGAGTAACGGGCTGGCAGGTGGGTAAGGTTAACTGGTGGGTTAAACACATGGTCGTGTGTGTCAGGCACATGGGGGTGTAAGTTAGGTGAGTGCTTTGGTGAATTTGGCAAGTGGGTTGGCTGATTGATAGTGGGAAAGGGAAGTAAGGATGGCCCATTGTCAGTGATGTTAGGAAATGATGAGGAGAACACAAAATTGGGATTAGGTGGTGTAGAAATAGATGAGAAAGGGAAAATGGTTTCACAAAAGTTGACATCACGACTTACAAAAAACTTGTGGGTCTCCAAATCGTAAAGTTTGTAGCCTTTTTGACCAGTGGGGTATCCAACAAAGATGCAGCGTTTGGCACGGGGATCAAATTTTTGAGTAAGATGAACAACAGTTGCATAACATAAACAACCAAAGACTTTCAGGTGATCAAAGGATGGTGGACGGTTATATAACAACTCAAAAAGTGACTTGGTAGATAAAAGTGGTGATGGTAGGCGGTTAATTAGGTAGACATCGGTTAAGACACATTCTCCCCAGAAAGAAAGAGGTAAGTGAGATTGGAATAATAAGGTTCGTGCTACAGTGAGAATATGCCGATGTTTGCATTCGGCAACTTCGTTTTGTTGTGGAGTGTAAACACATGTGCGTTGATATTCAATTCCATTAGTTTGAAAAAAATCTCTCATGGAAAAAAACTCAAACCCATTGTCAACTCTGATGGCTTTAATTTGGGCATAGAATTGAGTACGAGCAAAAACAACAAAATATTTTAAAAGATGTTGAGTTTCAGACTTATGTTGCATAAAAAATACCCATGTGCATCTTGTGAAATCATCCACAATGATAAGAAAGAAATGTGCCCCTGAATGTGTGGGAACTTTGTGTGGACCCCAAATATCACAATGTAACAAATCGAATGGAGCATGTGTTGATATAGAACTTAAAGGAAATGGAAGTCGTGTTTGTTTGGCCATGGGACAAATACTGCAATTATCATCAAAAGAAATATTTTTTGAAGTTAGGAATGGAGTCACCAATTTGAGACGAGAAGACTACGGATGACCAAGTCGCATATGCCACAAATTGGTGGGGTACGAAACTTGATTTGAGACAGGTGTTCCCTGTAATGGAGACATGTAGTAGAGACCACCACGTTGTTTACCCGAGCCAATTATCTTCCCCGTAGCCAAGTCCTGTAAGACACAGAAAGTGGGAAACAAAAGGACACAACAGTTTAAAGAATATGTGACTTTACTGGCAGACATGAGATTTAAGCGGAAAGAAAGAACACATAAAACTTTGTCTAAGGTAATGTCTGAGTTGAAAGGTACGGTGGTGGAAGTGATTGGGACTGTGGATCCAGTGGGTAAATTAACAATGGGTATTGGGCAAGATTCTGTCTTAGTGAAAAGTGTAGAATCAGAGGTGATGTGGTCAATGGCTCCGCTATCCAAAATCCAAGGTTTAGTGAAGGCAAAATTAATTGAGACATCAGTAGAAGATGACAGACCTGAAGCATTTGCATAAGAATTGTTATTACCAAAGACACGGTTTGCATTCATTATAGATATGGCATGAGCAGGTTGTTGAAGCTCCTTTGCAGAATTGGAGCCAGGCGCTTGAGAGAACTGTGTCGGCACTTGAAAGCTTTGAGATTGTTGGCCCCAATTGGGAGTCTGGGCTGGACGTGTAGAGACATTTTCTGCATTGGCAGCATGTAAGAAGCCAGGCGCCTTGTGGTTTGCGCTGGAAGCATGCTTTGGCTGGTGATGCATTTGTTGGTGATGATGCATTTGCTGGTGATGCATATGATGCTTAGTCAAATATGCATTTGAGGCTGTGGAAAATTTTTGAGAATTGGGTTTTGTCTTTTCTGGAAGTGTTTGATTGGACATGGTGTTTGAAAATTGAATTTTGTGTTTTCTGACAGCAGAAAATTTGTTTTGATTTGACATGGTGTTTTTGAGAAAAGAGGAATTAGGCACCAGGATGGTGCTCTGATACCATCTTAAGAAACCAAACTAAGGAAGATTGAAGGACGAATTGACTAGGGTTTGAATAATAGACAATTGGGTGAATGATTTTTTGATTATTCTCATTGTCAACAATACAAGGTATATATACAAATACAACATTCAATTACACCTATTTCTAAGGCTAGGAATTCGTGATCCACCTTTGGTGGGATTTGATCTAGACTAAATCAAGAAAGTAAATATTACAAATATATTACAAAGATAATTCTTAACAACATGATCCTTTTGTTTCATTTATAAAAACTATTGTATGAATGGGTAATTGTAATAATTCTACATTTGCAAGATAGGTAAATTTGGAAAAATAGGATTCTTTTTCAAGATATAAAAAATATAGCCACTTGAGAACCCCTCGAACAAGGCTCAAATCCCCTTCGAGACATTTTGAACAGTTCTAGAATCCCACTCAAGTGATTAAAGTTGTTAATGTATAGAAAAAATTGGACTAAAAGTTTGTAACATATCCAAAACTTGTCTAGTTTTCGAAAGTTTTCCATATCATTACTGTAAAACCGAGTATCCTTCTCCCGTAGGTCACCTAGGCATGCGTCTAGCTACCTAGATGCGTGTCTTCCGGGGATATTCCTACACACGTAGAATAAGAGCTAACTGGGGCTGATCCCAGTTGAACCCTCTCAATGGCTAAGTCAGGAACTATCTTAGGTTGGAGATAAAATGGATATAGGGTTTTCACAATGAGAATATTTATTACCTTTGTTCAGAAATTGGTGAGGGGTATTTATAAGGGGAAGATCAAGATCAGGATATTTAATGAGGGAGATCGTCTATCCCCTAGATTGTGTTACATTTAATGTTCTGCCTCTGATCAACCTACTTTGACAGGGATCAAGTGGTGAGGTGACAGGTAGGAGTGGGAGGTGCATTGAATGTTCTTTTCCCATCGCCATCCTGTCTACTTGGAGATCGAGGGGTAAGGCGACATCTGGCTAAGGATGAGATGTGTGTCAATCGACCTTTCCCCCCATGTTAGGCCTTTTCATTAATGCCCTACTGGTTTGGGATAGAGAGCCACAATAGTCGGGTCGGTGTATAGACCTCCGATTACTAGTCCAGACCTCGATCCGTCAAACCCAGCCCTGAGGATCGGGTCGGTATATTCGTGATCTAGCCTGCTACCATTACTTGGCGATTTATAATAGGCTCGGCCCATAGTGGTGATATGAGCTATCAACAATTACTGTTGATGAATGGTTTAATATGTGGCCTATACTATTATTGTTTGAGGCTGAGGGAAGGTCCCATCTCTTTGAATTGGAGACTATTTGATGTGAAGAGAGAATGTGAAGAGAGAATGTGGTCCTCCAACATTGTTCCTACTACTTGGACTCTAATGCAATCAAATTTAATAATGAGTTGAATGGAAGGTCCCATCTCAAAAATGATGTACTTGAGACTTGACTTGATCCATCTTTCTACCTTCTTAGAATCTTTGATTTGGTTCTATCATTACGTTACAAACAATGGGGTTTTTGCCACGTGTTGGGCTACTGTGCAAGCCTACAGCTGTAGGTGTATAATTAGGAATTTAGGATCGATTTTTCTAGATGCCGATGCATCTTCTCCTTGGCCTAAGAAAATTAAGTTCCTTACCCACCAAGCAAAAGCAAGATGGTGATTTGAAGAAATGCTCCATTAATACAACTAATTTGATTTGAATTTGATTAGGGAAATCAATGGGATTTTGTTATATCATCAACGATGTCTCTATTTTGGTGTTTACTTTCTAAAGAAAAGCAAACTAATGCTGCTGAGAGAAGAAGATTAAAAAAAAGGCCAAAAAACACCAATATGTTCTGTTGAATTCGTCATTTAGTCAATGATTCTTCGACTGTGACTCTTTCTTTTTTTCTTTTTTTCTTTGTGTGACATAGATTGATAAAGTAGGGAACACTTTGGCCTTACGTCTATGGACCTTTAGGGCTGTTCACACACTCACCATTATACCTAATCACATTATTAAATAAAATTGAGTTGATTCAAGTTGTGTTTGAAATGAAATCAAAAGGAGAAGTAGCTAAGAAATGTCACATGTTGATAAAAACTAATGTATGATTGGGTAATTGTAATAATTTTATTATTATTTATAATACGAATAAAAACCTCTATAATTTCTCCAGTTATAGATAAGAAATGTCACATGTTGTTCTAGAACCTCAAACACAAAAAACCTTTACTTATCGTGCAGATGTGGAGCTTCGAACTCTCCCGCCTTTGTCCATTTCATTATCCTTTTTCAAGGAAAATTAGGGACTCATTGTCTCGTGAGTCGTGTATGTGTATGTGTGTGTGTGTGTGTCTCCCTCTCTTCTGTCATGCAACGGTATACACGTGAATATGGAGATGAGTATATAATATGCGAAAAGGCATCACATTATGCTGGCTTGACATCACTAACTTTAAGGGGTGTGACATTTCGATCTCAAGTTTCGTTTAAAACTCGAATTATCACTATCTCATATGGATGATTCAAAATTTTATAGGACAATGATGGGAAAAATTACAAAAGTTAAAGAAACAAATGTAAAGAAAATCCAGCCGACACACAACTGAATATTTAAATTGTAAAACATAACGTAACAGAGAGAAAACTAAACAATCATTTGAAAAACAAAAAATCACAAACACAGTTGAAAATGTTATTTTGGAAAACAAGAGATGGGATCAGATGAGTGAATGAGGACGAGCTTACAACTCCAGTCTCAATGTCAGTGTTAGTGGTCTCTACCCCCCTCACTTCCCCCTCATTATTGATTTGCCAGGATGCATGTCATTGCAATATATAGATTTATAGGGAAACAACTCACCTGGACCTGGGAAATGATAGTTTTTGTAGGAGAGACGTTAGAGAAAAAGTAATGTGCAAGAATGAAAATTCTACAAGATAATGCTGTGCATATGAATACATAACTAGACAGATATATCATATTCTCATGTTTCTTCTTTTGCACTATGTCATTTATTTCTCAGTTATGTGGATCTTTCTTGCAACGTTTCTATATTTTGGTTGGACATGGAGAGCTGATGACAATTGTGCTCTTGCATCAGTGGACAGAGGTTTGTATGGAATCTTTTGTTGAAACAGAGGTTCTCCTATCGTCCCATACAAAATAAAATAGAGATTCCATGAAACAGAATTAATACGAGAAATTCCGGATACAAGTGAGAAGGCATTTTCACCTCCTGCCATACCCACGACCACTGTAATACCTTTATGGTCGTCAAAGATGCACCAGTTCATTGTCCACAGATGCAAATTAATTTCACAGTGATTCTTTTATCAACGGCAACAAAGCAGGATCCACTTCATCTTTCGACAGTAATTGAACTATCAACTCCATTGTTGATGCATCTGCAGAGAAACCCTTCTCCACCATTTGTTGAATAAGTACCATCGCCCTTGATGTTTCTTTGTTACCGATAAGCCCTCTGATAATTGTGTTATATGTACAACCATTTGGAGAACAGCCTTTCCCTTCCATTTCAACCAGCAAATTTTCCGCTTCACTTGTAAGCCGCGCAATACAGAGTCCATTAATCATTATATTGTATGTCCTCACATCAGGTTGAAGTCCTTTTGATGATAAACCACAAAAGAGATCCCTTGCAGATTCAATTTTTCCAGCTATGCACAAACCTTCAATAAGAATACTGTAAATCACAATATCAATATCCAACTTCTTCGCTTCCATCTCTCTAAACAATTGCATTGCGGTAGAAAGTTGTCGGTTTTTACACATGCTATCCAGTAGAACAGCATAAGTTTGAACATTTGGAAGTTGGCCACAAGCTTGCATCTCGTAGAACAACTTTTGTGCATTCTGTATTCTACCAGCTTTGCAAAAACCATCCAGAAGAGTGTTATAGGTAACGGTATCTGCAACTAGTCCCTTATGAGACATATCCAGAAAAAGCATCATGGCCTTATCAATCTGTTTATGCTTACAATATCCATTTATCAATGTGCTGTAATTAACAACATTAACCATCGAGCCCTTGCTAAGCATTAGTTCAAAAACATTTTGTGCCTTTCCTATTTCTCCTCGCAAACAGTAACCATCCATGAGTGAATTGTACGTAACCGTATCAGGTTCAATACCTCTTTGAATCATCATCTCAACCACGCCTTCTGCTTCCACGACCATTCCCTCCTTACAAAGTGTGTCTACCAAGATGCTGAACGTTAACACATTTGGAAAGATATTTTTACTCACCATTTCATTCAACAACCTTGCAGCTTCTTTCCACTCGCCTAATTTGCAAACTCCATGAATCAAAGAGTTATAGGTAATGACATTTGGGGCAATACCCTTGCTCATCATTTCTGAGAAGAGGTTTAATGCATCATCAACTAGTGTATCCTTACAAAGACTGTCGATGATTGTGCTATAGACAACTAGGCCAGGCTTGCAAGCTTTTTCCTCCATCTTCCTAAGCAACTGAATAGCAGCACTGTTGTTACCTTTCATGCAAAAGCCCTTTACTAGTGTGCCATAAGTAACCACGTTAGGCTGACAATTACCTCCCGCAATCATTTTGTTGAAAATTCCTGCCGCCTCCCCCACTCTATTCTCGAGAAGAAAGCCGTTGATTAGAGTGGTGAAGGTAAAGACATTTGGTTCAAGACCAAGTTTGAAGAATTTTCCCAATACAGATAAACTAAACCCCATTTGGTTCAAATGAGAATAACAATTTATTAGAATGGTTAGAGTATAAACATCAGGTCCAATTCCCGACACATCCATTTGGTTATACAAGGAGATGACGGCCGAATAATGTTTCAATTTCGCAACTTGACCCAATATTTGAGTGAAACGAACAACTGAAGGCGGAGGACGCATTTGAAGCATTCTATCAAACACATTGAAAGCATCCTCAACAGTTGTGATTTTGGGTGGCAGCTTTAGTTGGGTCCTTGTAGATTTGATTGGTTTAGAAGGTTGAGAGTGAAGGAAAGCAAAGTAATCGTTGGCGAAAACAACAAGAGTTGAGTTAGAGTGAAGACAAGGCATACCTCTCCATCTCCTGCTGGTGCAATAAGAAGAAGAAGAAGCAGCAGCTATATAACGCATCATCATCTTCAGCATCTCTCGAATAATAGCACTGAGTAAGAAAATGTGCAAAACTAGCCTTCATTCAAACACGCATTTTGAGATTTCTACTTGTTGGAGTGTGCACGGCCTCAGGTCCTCTTCTACTTATTAGAGTACATTAGGAAAAAAAATAAAATGCAAAAGTCATTTCTGCTGCCTTAGTTTATCACTTCTTCACCTTTCATCCATATAGTTTCCGTTTTGTCAATTGTGCCCCTGTAGTTTCAGAATTGTTGCAATTCAACGGCAAGTCATGAATTTTGTCAATTTCTTTCACGACGTCATGGGTATTTTCGTCCATTTTTAGTTAAAAAAATATTAGAAACTTAAAATTAATTTTTTTAATTGCAAACAAGAAACATACAATTGATTTGTTATTGAAATGAAATTCCCAAGTACGGGTGTACATCGGTTCAAAACCAATGAACTTTTATCAATTCAATCCAATTTTTTATTGGATTTGAGATTTTACAATCTGATCGAATGTGTTTGGATGTCAAGATCCAATCCAATCCAAAATGATAGAAAATATGATAATTGTATAGAATTCAACCCGATAGAAAATACAATTAAGTATGTTCTAAATAAACATAAATAAATTTTAGAAAACAACACTACACCATGAAGTTTGACATTTAGAGTTCAAGTTACATCCAAATAGAAAACAAATTACAGCAAACTCTAAAGAGTTTTGAAAATTATTAGTCTAAAACAAAACTAAGAAACAAGACCACCGCTCCACATCTTCCGGGCAACCCGAAGAAAATCATAGCGCCATACAGGCTAAACCTATAGTCCCACACTGGCTAAACCTGAACCCAATGCAACCAGACATCTTCCCCTTTTTAGAGCTCCAAACTATGTCGAAGGGAGCCAGCTCCTCGTGTACATGGGCCAAAATACAGTGACTATATCATGGCGACGACATCGTTCCACGACAATTGCTTCCACATCACAAAATAAACTAACAATCTTGAGGTAAAAGGGAGAGAAGGAGAAAAGAAGGGATGAAATGAGTGGGAAGGATGCTGCCAACCCCCAAAGGAGGATGCGGCTAAGACTTTTTTCCTTAAGGTTTTCTCTAAAAAGTAATTATTTTATTTTATTTTATTTTTAACTTGTTTATATATATATATATATATATCCCAGTATGTACTAACCTATTAAAGTCTAAAAAAATTCTAAGTCTATATTAATTTAGTTGCAGGGCTTTAATAAATGTACACATTAAACTACGTACACTTTCAATTGTGTTGTTGAACATATTTTCATTTTGATAATATATGTTTTTTGGTTGCATTTAATATGTATTTGTTTTGTGTTAAAGCTTATTGGAAATTAACATTTTGCCTTACACTCGAGATCTTAAGTTCGATTCCCCCATTATCCAATATAACTTATATAAGAAGAAAAAAAATTAGTGGAAATTAGTCAATGAAACTATGAACTAGCTTGTTATATATATAATGACAAGCAGTAATCTAAATTACAAGGGGAAGGAGAGTTTCACACACACACGCACTACCAAGGTGTCATAGGGGTTCAAACATGAGACAACTAATGTGCAAGTCAAGACCCTTTTTAACTGGGCTAGACCTCGTTGGCGAACTAGCATGTTTATACGATTGAATGTATGCTTTTATTTCTAGAAAGACTATAAAAATTGGAAATATTAATAAAAAATTATTAAAGCTTAAAGTAATAACTTTTTTTTTGGATGAAAAAGGGGGGTGAAAACCCCAAAAGAAAAAAGCTACATTACAGTTATTAAGCGGGCTGTAGTAGCCCCCGCCGAGTCATCAAGCAACAGAAGTCCCAGCCATTCAAGACTATCGTCAAAAAACCATAAACCTAGGTCCAGATTGTGACTCTAATCAGCCAAACGATCAACGACGACAGAGTTTCTCTCCCTATAAATATGGTTAAGCCTAATCCTTCCAATTTGATTCGTTAGTCTCTTGCAGTTGCTAACCAAACCAGCAGTAGGATGACAACTGTCTATCTCAGTCTTGTGCATAAGCATCACAACAGTAGCTGAGTCCATCTCAACAACAACATCATATGAAAGTTTTTCGACAGCTAATTTCAAGCCAAAGAATAAGCCCCATAACTCAGCTTCAAGAATTTGCCCCTGCCCCAAGTTGGCAGAATAGCCAGCAATCCAGTGCTCTGCATGATCTCTGATAAACCCTCCAGCACCAATGCTTCCAGTGTTGCCTTTACATGACCCATCCACGTTTAGCTTGAGAACCCCAATATCTAGAGGATTAAACTAATAACTTTAGCTAGCCTACCCATTGAATTATATTTTTTTTGTTATGCTCTTGCTGGAGACCACTTTGGATCGGGGGCAGGTAACTCCTAACCCTAGCCCTACAATGGCTCAACCCTACCTATGTGGAATGTACTATAAGACTCACAGTAATTTAAATTTACCAATCACCCAAGGAAAAGTAAGATAGTGTTTCTCAAAATATGAAATATTGGTGCAATTTTCATTGAATGTTTGATATATATCCAAGGATTATACAAGTTTTTCTTAAGATAAAAGAAAGAATTCGACCTTAAAAAAAGGTTGATAAAGAAAGAAGCTCTGGAAGTTGTAGATCCAGCGCTTAATTTATGAGAAAAAGACTTTAGATAAAATATTATTAGGGATTTTTATAGAAAAGTTTTTAATTTATCACCTGAAAGAAAAATTTAAGAGAAATATCATCTTAATTTTTCCAAATCCATGATTTGTCATATGACACCATCCATTTTCCATCCATTTTAAGGGTATTTAAGTATTTCCATTTTCAAGGAAACAAAAAGAGAAAAAAGAGACCTCTCTCTCCCTTTCTCCTCTACCCCAACCCACCCGCCCCCAAAACACATAGCACAGGACCCCCTCCCCCTCTTTTCTCTATCTCTGTCTCTCTCTTTGAGCATGTATAAATTTTTTTTTTTGTGGTGTTCATTGGGTATGGAAATGGAAATATTTCCAATATACAAATGGAAAAATACTACAAGTAAAAAATAAGAAGAAAAAGGTAGACTAGGGTTGGGTGGGTTGAGGGAATTTGTGTGTGGATAGTACGTGCTTCATGGTAGATAGAAAAGGAGGAAGGGGTTGTGAAATGGGGAATGGATTTCAAGGCTGGAGGGGTTGGTTAGAGCCGACGATGGCGCACAAGGGATGGGAGAAGGTGAGAATTTATTTATTTATTTCAATTTTAATTGTGTAAAAGATATATATATATATATATATAATTATAATGATTTTTTAATTTTTTAAATACCCTTAAAATGGATGGAAAATTGGATGGTGTTGAAGTCAGATGACAAATCATGGATTTTGAAAAATTAAGCTGACATTTCTCTTAAATTTTTCTTTAAGGTGGCAAATTGAAACTGAGATATAAGTTAAGGTTTAAATTGGCTCAATTAAACAATCATACGACAAAACTTGAAAAACTATTATAGGCTATTACATAGAGGTTGTTATCCGTTATGAAATAACTCTTTTATGTTTATTTGCTCATTAAGTTATATTCAATTCAACATGAAATTAGTCATTATGTGTAGACTAAGATTGAAACCCAATATATTTCCAAAACTAAAAATTTTCGGAATCTTGAGATACATTGCATTAAAATTCCTTGAAAAAGAAAAGCAAAATTTGCTGAAAAAGAAGATGGCCAACAAACACCATTTGTAGCCCAAATTAACTGTTGGTTTTATTGGATAGATAGTTTCTAAATATTATATTAAAAGATTGTCTTTTTCGGGCAAAGATTACCACCAAGAACTCCTCCGCCATTGTCCCTTTCATTATCCTTTTTCGAGGAAAATTAAGGAGTGATTGTCTCGTAAGTCATGTGTGTGTCTCTCTCTCCCACTGAAAAGGCATCACATTATGCGGGCTTGACATCACTAACTTTAATAGGTGTGACATTTCGATCTCAAGTTTTGTTTAAAACTCGAATTATCACTCAGATCAACGATTCAAAATTTTATAGGACAATGATGGGAAAAATTACAAAAGTTAAAGAAACAAATGTAAAGAAAATCCAGCCAACACACAACTGAATATTTAAATCGTAAAACATAACGTAACAGAGAGAAAACTAAACAATCATTGGAAAAACAAAAATCACAAACACAGTTGAAAATTTTATTTTGGAAAACAAGAGATGGGATCAGATGAGTGAATGAGGACGAGCTTACAACTCCAGTCTCAATGTCAGTGTTAGTGGTCTCTAACCCCCTCACTTCCCCCTCATTATTGAATTGCCAGGATGCATGTCATTGCAATATATAGATTTATAGGGAAACAACTCACCTGGACCTGGGAAATGATAGTTTTTGTAGGAGAGACGTTAGAGAAAAAGTAATGTGCAAGAATGAAAATTCTACAAGATAATGCTGTGCATATGAATACATAACTAGACAGATATATCATATTCTCATGTTTCTTCTTTCGCACTATGTCATTTATTTCTCAGTTATGAGGATCTTTCTTGCAACGTTTCTATATTTTGGTTGGACATGGAGAGCTGATGACAATTGTGCTCATGCATCAGTGGACAGAGGTTTGTATGGAATCTTTTGTTGAAACAGAGGTTCTCCTATCGTCCCATACAAAATAAAATAGAAATTCCATGAAACAGAATTAATACCAGAAATTCCGGATACAAGTGAGAAGGCATTTTCACCTCCTGCCATACCCACGATCACTGTAATACCTTTATGGTCGTCAAAGATGCACCAGTACATTGTCCACAGATGCAAATTAATTTCACAGTGATTCTTTTATCAACGGCAACAAAGCAGGATCCACTTCATCTTTCGACAGTAATTGAACTATCAACTCCATTGTTGATGCATCTGCAGAGAAACCCTTCTCCACCATTTGTTGAATAAGTACCATCGCCCTTGATGTCTCTTTGTTACCGATAAGCCCTCTGATAATTGTGTTATATGTACAACCATTTGGAGAGCAGCCTTTCCCTTCCATTTCAACCAGCAAATTTTCCGCTTCACTTGTAAGCCCCGCAATACAGAGTCCATTAATCATTATTGTGTAGGTCCTCACATCAGGTCGAAGTCCTTTTGATGATAAACCACAAAAGAGATCCCTTGCAGATTCAATTTTTCCAGTTATAAACAAACCTTCAAGAAGAATACTGTAAATCACAATATTAATATCCAACTTCTTCGCTTCCATCTCACAAAACAATTGCATTGCCCTAGAAAGTTGTCGGTTTTTACACAGGCCATCCAGTAAAATAGAATAAGTTCGAGCATTTGGAAGCTGGCCACAAGCTTGCATCTCGGAGAACAATTTTTGTGCATCCTGTATTCTACCTGCTTTGCCAAAACCATCCAGAAGAGTGTTATAGGTAACGGTATTTGCAACTAGTCCCTTATGAGACATATCCAGAAAAAGCATCTTGGCCTCATCTATTTTTTTATGCTTACAATATCCATTTATCAATGTGCTGTAACTAACAACATTAACCATCGAGCCCTTGCTAAGCATTAGTTCGAAAACTTCTTGTGCCTTGTCCATTTCTCCTCGCAAACAGTAACCATCCATTAGTGAATTGTACGTAACCGTATCAGGTTCAATATCTCTCTGAATCATCATCTCAACCACGCCTTCTGCTTCCACGACCATTCCCTCCTTACAAATTGTGTCTACCAAGACATTGAATGTGCGCACATCTGGATAGATACTTTTACTCACCATGTCATTCAACAACTTTGTAGCTTCTTTCCACTCGCCTAATTTGCAAACTCCATGAATCAAGGATGTATAGGTAATGACATTTGGGGCAATACCCTTGCTCATCATTTCTGAGAAGAGGTTTAATGCATCATCAACTAGTGTATCCTTACAAAGACTGTCGATGATTGTGCTATAGACAACTAGGTCAGGCTTGCAAGCTCCTTCCTCCATCTTCCTAAGCAAATGAATAGCAGCACTATTGTTACCTTTCATGCAAAAGCCCTTTACTAGTGTGCCGTAAGTAACCACACTGGGCTGACAATTACCTCCCGCAATCATTTTGTTGAAAATTCCTGCCGCCTCCCCCACTCTATTCTCGAGAAGAAAGCCGTTGATTAGAGTGGTGAAGGTAAAGACATTTGGTTCAAGACCAAGTTTGAAGAATTTTCCCAATACAGATAAACTAAACCCCATTTGGTTTAGATGACAATAACAATTTATGAGAATGGTTAGGGTATAAACATCATGTCCAATTCTCGACACATCCATTTGGTTATACAATGAGATGACGGCCGAATAATGTTTCAATTTCGCAACTTGACCTAATATTCCGCATCATCATCTGCAGCATCTCTCGAATAATAGCACTGACACTGAGTAAGAAAATGTGCAAAACTAGCCTTCATTCAAACACGCTTTTTGAGATTTCTACTTGTTGGAGTGTGCACGGCCTCAGGTCCACTTCTACTTAAGAGTACATTAGGTGAGAAAAAAAAAAAACAACGCAAAACTCAATTCTGCTCCCTTGGTTTATCACTTCTTCACTTTTCATCCATATAGTTTCAGTTTTGTCAACTGTGCCCTTGTAGTTTCATAATTGTAGGAAAAAATTTCAATATACAAATGGAAAAATGCCAAAAATAAAAAAGAAAAAGAAAAAGGTAGACTCAGGTCGGGTGGGGGAAGGTGGGAATTTATTTATTTATTTCAATTTTAATTGTGTAAAAGATATATTAAAAAATTTCATTTTTAAAATACCCTTTAAATGGATGGAAAGTTGGATGATGTTAAAGTCATATGACAAATCATGGATTTTGAAAAATTAAGGTGACATTTCTCTTAAATTTTTCTTTAAGTTAACAAATTGAAACTGAAGTATAAGTTCAGGTGAAATTTCTACAAAAATCCCTTAAAGTCATCACTTCATGAGAAAAGTTTTTTATTATATTTTTTTAACAAACGAAAAGAATTCAAACTCTACCTATATATATAAGACGAGAGTTGGTCAATCTAATATCAAGTAAATGGCAGTTCCAACTCTGAAGTGTTAAAGAAAAAGTGCACGATGAAGGAAAAAATCAATAGTTGAGATATCAGAGGTGCATGAAGTAGCAAATGATCAATAGTTGAGAGTTGGAATGTTCACGCTCCTCTTGTGGTTTTGTTTCTGGTGGTTATGTTTTTGTTATTTTTGTATCTGAGTGTGGTTACTTGTAAATTTTGAGTTATAAGGGACGAAACTACAATTCAAAATTTACAAAATTTGGTCATCATACAAACAGTACACCTTGTTAGAACACAATTTGCATGATATATCAAGAGGCCACCTCAAGTCATTTTCATGATGTTAGAATTCGAAATGTATCTCATTTTTCTAATTTTTGTAATGGTTTGACACCTTTCGTTCAAACCCGTAACTAAATTAAATTTCGAAATGAATATTCTTTTCAATTTCATTTATAAAATCGGAATCTGATCACCCATTTCGATTCGGAAAACTTGAAAATTTTTGAATTTCTTGAATTTTTTTTAGAAAATAGTAGAAAATTTTAAACATGTCCAACGATTTGAAAGGTTAAAATTGGCTCAATTAAACAATCATAGGACAAAACTCGAAAAACTATTATATGCTATTACATAGAGATTGTTATCCGTTATGAAATAACTCTTTTATGTTTATTTGCTCATTAAGTTATATTCAATTCAACATGAAATTAGTCATTATGTGTAGACTAAGATTGAAACCCAATATATTTCGAAAACTAAAAATTTTCGGTATCTTGAGATACACTGCATTAAAATTCCTTGAAAAAGAAAAGCAAACTTTGCTGAAAAAAAGATGGCCAACAAACACCATTTGTAGCCCAAACTTTTGGTTTCATTGGATGGATAGTTTCAAAATATTATATTAAAAGATTGTCTTTTTTGGGTAAAGATTACCACCAAGAAATTCTATTCAATTCGTTATTTAGTCAATAGTTTTTCAGATTGTGATTCTTTTTCGTTTCTTTGCGACATAAATTGATAGAGTAGGGAATACATTTTTTTTTTGGTCGAAATTGAGTTTCATTAAATAGAAGGTCAAAGCCAGATTACATCATATTGAACTCAAATAATTGAGTTCACACAAAATGCAATACAAATAGACATAGAGCCCACTACAAATAAAACTAACAAAATGCATAAAGCACACATAAATGCATAAAGCCCAAATAGAGGCCAAGAGCCCACATAACGGCAAAAAGCCCACAAAAGGCAAAAGCCCACAAAGCACAAGACAACATTAGGAAACCATAACACCCATTAACAGATATGTGCCACACACTCCTACAGCCACAAGCCGTGCCACCATAGCAAGCCGACAACCACCAAAGAGAAACCAATAACCAACAGAAAATGGTGGTGAGCAAGCCACCCAAGCTATACCTATTAGGAGTAGCGCTACCATAATCCAAGCAATAAGTGCGATTTGCACTTTAAGGGCATCCCAAACTCCATCCGTTCCACCGAGGATAGACAACGGAAGAAACATCTGTGGAGTCAAGGAGCCGATGATACTGGTTAAGACCAACCGATGTGACGCAGCCTCCAACAATAAGGAGAGAAAATGCATTGCAGAAACCTGTAAAAAGCACTAGAAAAATAAAACCGAAGCCTTCACAGCCTAAAAGATGAAACAAAATAAACTTAAATAAAAGGAAAAATGGAAACAAAAAAAAGAAGAAAATAAAAGGAGCTGGCTCTGCAAAAATAGAGCAGCAACCCAAAAAATGGAGGAAAAGTTTGTGGGGGAGGGGGAGGGAAGGAAGAGAGAGGAGAAGGTAGGGATAAGAAAAGAATTAAAAAAGAAGGAGAGGAGAGAAAAAGAATAGAAAGCAAAAGCAAAAAAGAGAAAAAAAATGCGGAGGTAGAGATCTGGAAAGAGAACAGAAAAGGAAGGAGAGGAGGGGGGACGAAGGAGAAAGGGGGAGAAGGAACCAGAGAAAGAAAGGGGGGAGAAGAGGGAGGAAAAGCAAATGAAAAAAAACAGAAAAAAGAACCAAAAAGAGGGAGGAGAAGGGGGGGAAGGCTGAAGGGAGGAAAGGAGGAATAAGGAGGCAAGAAGGGAAGGGGAGAAGGGTCGGTGACCACTTCCCCCCCTGGCGGCGCTAGAAGAGAGGGGTGGCTAGAGTTGGGAGGTTTTTTTCGCAGTAGAGGGTTTAGAGAGAGAGAGGTCATAGAGTAGGGAATACATTGGCCCTACGTTTATGTACCATTTGGGTTTCTCCTTCTCTTTTCACACTCCACATTGCCATCCAAATTCCGAAAGGGTGGCCTTTCAGCCAATTGTTATGACCATTATACCTTCCTCTTTTTTTTATTTATCAAAAAGATACTTCATTAAGCCAAAAGGCAAGGCACAAACAAGGATACAACAAGAGAAGGAACACACCTAAGCCAGAACCAGCTTGGTGCAAAAAGAAGTTCCCAGACCTGGACTTAAAAAAAAAAAACAGGAAATTACATTGGTGGCCCAGGAAGGCCGTCATAAGTTAGAACCCGAACAATAGAAAGTGGTGGACAATCAGTCCAGTGTATTACACCCACCGTCTGCAATCCAATCTTCGCAGCCATGTGAGCTGCTTGATTTTGGTTACGTGGGATCCATCGCCACTCCACAAAATCAAAGAGGGATGATCTTCTCCTGATTTCCCTGATAAGTGGAAGGATGGTCCAAGTGCCGCTGCCCATATTACCTTTAATACTATTGTTGATCAAGATTTGGGAGTCAGATTCAAAAATGACTTTACAATCTCCCAAGTCCTGTGCCATTGAAATACCAAGCAGGGCCGCCTCTGCTTCATCGCATAGAGCAGAGCATACATTTTTCTTTTCTGCAAGTCCTCCTCCAAAATGGCCATCAGCGGTCTTTCTGATCACTCCAAGACCCGCAGAGCACGAGACAACAAGCCAGGCTCCATCAAAACTAATTTTGGCGTGGTTTGTGATTGGTGACAGATTGTTTCCAATGAAGTTACAGTGGGGAGAGATATGGGAATCATGCTGAGGATAATTATTGGTGGCAGACTTAAAGTGCTGAGCAGCAGTGACAACAGCAGTGATAGTTCTGATAGGATCCAAAGGTTTGTTTTCAAAAATGAAGCTGCAACGGGCCTTAAAAATTTCCCATATAATGAAGCATACCATAGATAAGAACCAAGCCGAGTTATTGAAAGAGCCATGATTTTCTAGTAAACTTTGGATCCACTTGTCAAAAGTGGTGATGCTTCGTCTGTTGATAACATAGTTTAAAGGGGAACCGAACCACACAGCTTGAGCCCAGGGGCATAATAAAATCATGTGCTCAATTGATTCATCTTCCAAGTCACTTATTGGGCAGATTGGAGAGACCGAGATCCGTTTTATGTAGAGAGAAAGCTTAGTGGATATGGACTTGTTGAGAAGACGCCAGCAGAAGAATTTGATTTTTGGCAGGGTTTTAATCTTCCAAATCCCTTTCCACACCAAATAGTGGACACAGTGGGAGGAGTTAGCTGGAAGGGTGGAGATAGCCATTGTCTCAGAGTGCGCAAGTAATGGTATCCAGATTTGACAGAGTAGTGAACATCACTACTCTAAGGCCAAACAAAACGGTCAGCATAAGATGTAGCACCAATTGGGATTTTCTTGATTGCCTCTAAAGTGTTTTGAACAATGAAGGGTAGTGTACATTCTATTATAGTTTTATGAATAATAGTGTACATTCTAATTATGTTGAAAAATAATTTGATAATCTATTTATTGTTTTTTTTAAAAAAAACATTTTTTTTTAAATGAACCTATTTTTTCTCTAAATAAAGCACCTATTACTTGTTTTATGAAAAATAATTTGATCATCTTTTTATTGTTTGTTTTATGAAAACAATTTTTTTTTAAAATGAACTCATTTTTTCTCTCCAAATAATGTACCTAGTAAAAAAATTTACCTAGTATAATGAACCTATTTTTTCGCTAAATTTTGTATCTATTTTTTTCTCTAAATAATGTACCTATTAGTTGTTTTATGAAAAATAATTTAATAATCTATTTATTTTTTGTTTTATGATTTTTTTATTTATAAAATGAACCTATTTTTTTTCTCTAAATAATGTACCTATTTTTTTTCTCTAATAATGTATACCTAGTAAAACAATTTACCCAGTATAATGAACTTATTTTTTTCTTCTAAATAATGTACCTATTTTTAATTTATAAAAAATGTGCATTATACAACACACCTATTTTCTATAAATTATTGTGTACCTATTTTTAATTTATGAAAAATATACGGGAATTTCAATTACAAAGTAACTGACCAAGTTTTTTTTTAATTTTTTTTGGTAAATAATATACCTATATTTTTGTGTGTGTATATATATATATAATTTAAATATATATTTTTTTTAAATATACCTACATTATTGGATATGTAATTTAAATATATATATTTTTTTATTTGCAATTTTAGGGTGAGATATGTTAGAAGGAATGGCAACCAAAAGAAATAGGGTGAATGATATACTATTAATAGGGAGTTTTAATTACAATTATGGCAGTTAATGAAATACTTGGAATAAATTATAAATAAAATATAAGATCTGATGGCAACGATGTAAAAACATAGGAATAATATGACCTCTTATATCCTACTGGTCATTTAAGTTCGAAATTGGGTTTTACACATAAATTTATAGGATGATGAGTATATGTCTAGAAAATAGAAATTGTAGGACCTATATTGGACAAGTTGATCTTTTACTCCCTCGCGTCATTTCCTGTTCTCATCATAAACCACCCCATATTTTGTAATTGGCTTTATGATTGATGATTGATCAATCCCATTTCACTCAACGTAAATGATCTGATAATGTAAAAAGGATCCTTTTTGTTTTTGTTTTTGATTTCGTTCTGCTAATTCTCTTATGACTCTCTCTGTCATCAATGATCAGATGCATCAGATTTGTGTTTTGTGTACATGAGGTTTGGTGGGTTGATGAAAGGCCCATATGAATGTGATTGCTTGCTTTTGTAAAACGGTGATCACTCTGCACCAATGCTCTGTTTGTGTCAGAAGAAAATAATGCATTTGGGATAATTTATCTAAAAAGAAAAAAAACAATGATGGGTACGTATAGATTTATAGCAGGTTTGTAAAGGACCTGATTTGACATGAAAATGGTATTTTGACATGAATAAATAATTATAGAAAACAGCTAAAATAGTTTAGACTTGAGTTTATCTTCTTTCTTTCTTTTATGTGAATTTTCATGTTTGGGGTGTTTGGTTTCATGCAATCTTGAATTTTTATCAATACAATTGCAGGATGGGGAACCAATGAGGACTTAATCATATCCATCTTGGGGCATAGAAATGCCGCTCAAAGAAAGGTAATCCGACAAACTTATGCTGAAGCTTATGGGGAAGATCTCCTCAAGGAGCTGGAAAAAGAACTTACAAGTGATTTTGAGGTCAAATGAAGAATGCACTTTAATTTTTGCATTAGGCACTGACTTATAACAGTGTCTTTTATAGGGGTCCTCTATTGCTAATATGGCACAGATTGCAAATTTCCGTGACGTATTTTCCCAATGGGTCCCACATTCTGTCCAACCAATACGCTTACATGCATTCTAAATACATTCGTGCCTAATAGAATTAAAAGGTACAAAATACTCATCGGTCCCTAAAAACATAAACTTTTTTTTAATTATTATTTTTAATATCTGATTGTCCCATAGCCATTTTGTTGTTTTAATATGTTTTTTCTTGGGTCAAAGTTGTTTCAATATGTTTAAACATAGGTTCTTTAAACCATTCATCGGTTTTCTTTTTCCCATTCGGTTTGCAAACCGTCACTCTTGTAAACCTTGTACTCCGTCAAGCTGAGAGAACCTACTCCCAGGGCCGGCCCTGGGTGATTTAAGGCCCAGGGCCAAAGTTTAAGAATGTGCCCTTTATCAACAAATAAATAAATATAATACAATTTTTTTTATCAAATAATAAGTTTTATTAAAATTATAAGAGTTTACAACCGATAATATAGAACACTTTGGGTCTCATTAAAACCTTGTTTGAGGAAAACCCAATGGAAACAAAACCTCAAACGAAGGAAAAAGAGTACCCAATTGAAAACATTACAATCAACAACAAATTAACTTGCATGTCCCTATGCTTCACCTTCATATGCACCTACAAAATAAAAATAGCAATGAAATCCTAATCACAAAAGATCATTTAAAATGTCTTCTTGTTGTAGTTTTAGAAGCAAAATCATCGATTATACTGTTATATTTAATGTTTTCCAACATATCTCTTTCAATGCATAATATAGCTAGTCCATTTAGCCTATCTTGAGCCATGGTGGTCCGCAAATAAGATTTTAATAATTTTAATTTAGAAAAACTTCTTTCAGCAGATGCCACAGTCACAGGTATAGTCAATAATATCCTATAAGCAACCATTACATTTGGAAACATATCCACACTCTTTACAAATTCTAGAATTTTAATGGTTGTCCATGGTTTATCTGTTTCAATTGCTTCACTTGGTAACATCCCTTGCAACACCTGTAATTCTGACTCTAAATCTCTTGCATCAATATCAGTATCATTGTCATGTTTTAAAGCATTTTCAAGATTCACACAAGAGCTTCTCAATTCATTTTCATCCAAAGAAGTCAATTTTGCAGCATCAAATAAGAACCCAAAAATAGATTCAAAGATATGCAATTGTTCAAACCTACTTTTCAATTCACCAAGAGCAATATCCACTATGACAAGAAAGTAATCAGTTCTAAAGGATTCTTCAGATGATTGTTGTTCCCTCTCATTATTGGAAATCTCATCAAAATGTCTCTTTCTACAGGTTTGACATTTTTTAAGAAATACAGGCTCAATTTCCATATCTAATGCAATTACTTTAGCATCATTCATGGCAGAAGTAAACCCATTTATCCTATAGTTTTCAAAAAATAAAACAAGTCCTTCTAATTGTCTTACAACAACATCAAGACGCATGGATCAACATCAACATCAATAGGGAATTTGTGATTATTTTCTCTTATAGGACCATTTTCTAAAAGTAAATCCCTCATTTTTACATCAAGATTATCCCAAGCTCTTGGATCATAAATGTTGAAATTAGTTTCAATTTCATTTTCATTTGTGTTCTCATTTTCATTATGTTCTTCAGCTAAATTTGGTACTTCACGGTTCAAATTAATTTCAATTTCTTTTTCATTTTCGTTCTCATTTTCATTATGTTCTTCAGCTAAATTTGGTACCTTACTGTTTTTAAGGAAATATTTATTTAAAGATCCTCTTAGGTTTTGAGCAATTTCTTCTTCCTTTTTCTTTTTTTGTCTTTTGAGATTTCCAGAAAGTTGCTTTTTAGGAAACATTTTAAAAAATTTAGCATAAACACACAAGCAATCAAGAACAATAAAAGTAAAACAAATTAAATGAAGACAAAGAAAGAACAATAAAACCTGAATTTTGGGTCTTGTATGCTGTGCTTTGGTGTTGGTGCTCCCAATTTCGGAGAGAATAATCAGCTTTCAACTCAAAATATGGCTTTGTTCCTTCCACACTTAGTTCCAGAGAGAATTAGAATTAGAAATTGATTTCAAAGTAAAGCTGCAGACGGAGAGGGAGAGGTTTGCTTCTTGGGAAAACAATAAGGACGTTGACTTCCTTATTTCTAGAACTGTTGGCATCCTTCTTTTTTATTATTGTTTTATAATACAAAGTAAAACTCTCAACTAATATCACATATGCCCTTTTACTTTTAGTTTTTATTTTCCTTTTTTTGCATATGCATATATATATATATATATATATATATATATATGGATTAAAAAAAATTTGTGTGCCCCAATCAATTGTGGGCCCCGGGCGATGGCCGTAGTTGCCCTGGCCAAGGGCATATGCCCTTTTACTTTTAGTTTTTATTTTCCTTTTTTTGCATATGCATATATATATATATGGATTAAAAAAAATTTGTGTGCCCCAATCAATTGTGGGCCCCGGGCGATGGCCCTAGTTGCCCTGGCCAAGGGCCGGCCCTGCCTCCTCCCCAAGAAGTATTTTTTCCGACCACGGATTATGGAGATACACTAGAAGAGTCTTTGCATGTTGAACTGAAGGAGAGAGCTCATCTTCCTGAAAAGCAATAAATATCTAGATTTAGGACTAAAAATTGACCATTTCAAAAAAAGAAAAGAAAATTAGTGTTGAAAAAGGAGTAGAAATTCACCTCTGCCCCCGAGAGCATTAAGCCTATCAACCGCATCTGCACTACCATAAACATAAACACAATTAAATCCTCAAAATTCAGAAACACAAATACCCACTACAAAAATACAAAGAAATTTATGATTTTGACAGAGAGTGAATTCATTGATGAACAAGAGAAATTTCATTAAACTACCTTTCAAAAAGATTCAATATGCCATCAACAACAGCAAGAACTTGTCCCATACGTTTTATTTCTATAACCAATCAAACAAAAACCATGAGTCGCTAAGCAAAACACATTCAAATGAAAGATTTGTAAGAGATTTGTAAGAGACATAACATAGATCTAGCCCAAACCAGACAATGGGTTAGATTTACAAACACAATACCAAGAATTAAATTGAAAACTAGACCAAGAAATCCAGACACAACACAATACCAAGAAAAAGACGAGAATTAGAAGAAAAAAATAATAGACAAAAGGGGTGCATATAGATTTGAAGGAGAGAAAAAGAGAAGTTTCAAGAGAGTTGTTAAGAAAATATAAGAGAGAGAGAGAGAGAGAGAGAGAGTAAGTAGAGAGGTAGGAATCTTGGGAGGAGAAAAAGGAGGAAAGCCATTTTGGTATACGTACAATTTCACTTAGTTGGTATAATGAGTCTTTTATTTATATATTTTTAAAATTTTAATTAAGTTTTTGTGTTGATTCGTTCTCACTACTGGAAATGGTGGAGAACTTAGGCACTGATTAATTTGTCAGTGCCTTATTTTCTAATATATATCTGACCTGAAAGTATTATATATAATTTCTTTAATACTGAAGGCACGGATTTCAGTGTTTTTAAAATTATTAGTCATGGAAAATTATTGAATCAATCCCTTTTATCATTTTATAGAGACTATATCTATTATCAATCCCTAATAACATTCTATAAAGACTGTTTTATTTGTCTCCAAAAAAAGGGTCCTGTTGAGCGTTTTTCTAGTAGTGCTAGTTTTCACAAGTTTAATGTTTGGCTGATTAACTTTTGGGAGGAAGCAAGCGCATCGTTGAAAGGGCTGACATATTTGGGTTTCTGAATTTCTCTTAACCAGAGGAGTACACTGCTTTGGACACTTGATCCTGCTGAACGCGATGCATTTTTGGCCAATGAAGCAACAAAGAAGTGGACTAAAAGCAATCAGGTTCTTGCTGAAAGAGCCTGCAGTAGGTCTTCACTTGAACGACTCTTAGCAAGGCAGGCTTATCACTCTCGCTATAAGAAGTCCCTCGAAGAGGATGTTGCACATCACACAACCGGGGACTTTCGCAAGGTCGCAAGGTACCAGTGGCGGATTCAGGATTCTCGGGTCAAGGGGTCACAGTGTAAAAGTTTCGAAATTTTTTTAGAGAAAAATAACACTAGAAAAACAGAAAAATAATACTTTCCATCCAAACTTCAATTGTACACGACGAGTTTTCTTTTAAAAACATTGCATTATGCTTCATAAATCATTTTTTTTATAAATAATTTTAGGCACTTTTGTTAATGTCTTATTTGAAAGAGAATATCATTTTTTATAAAGAATAAAATTATAATGTACTAAAATTATCTTTTAAAAAAATTTAAAATGAAACAAGCCCAACCCCACTTTGAAAAAGAAAATTAAAAAAAAAAACAAAAAACAATACATTCCATTTTCTTTTTCACAGTTTCACTCTGTGCAACATCCACCTCAATTCTCTCTTCCGTACCTTCTCAACTTTTATAAAATAAAATAAGTATAAAGAAAAAGAACTAATATAAAAAGAAATTAATGTTGGGTAAGGGTAGAATAAGAAAGAGAAGGAACAAAATTGATTAAAAAATATTAAAATGCAAAATGGAGTGTAAGTGGAGAAAATAGGAGTGGGGAAATCAGCTCCCAAAAAAAAAAATACTAAATATAATATAACATGTTTGTTCTTGTTAGCGTGCCCACGTTCCTCTTACCATTCCCTGCCACTTATGTTGTTTTCAAAGCCCCACACACTAAATGAATCAGTTGCTGTATATTAATAGGCTATTTGCTCAATGTGAAAGCAAGACTTTTCTCATACTATACACTAATGTCGGCAGCCCCAAGTGAAGACCTAAATGTCTTCAATTTCAACCACTCATTTAATGCAACATGACTTCGCCAAACCAAAACCAGAGCTTGATGCCCCACTCTAAGGGTTGACATCGTCACTTGTCTATGAACTTCTGTTTCTATATTTTATATATATATATATATGGTGTTTGGTAGCTATCCATATATAGTAATATAGTATGGCCCTTCCAATTATCGCCACGTCAAATACTATATTTGTTCCTGTTATATTGGTCTTGGTCATTTAATTTTCACAATTGAATTGTTTATTAATGATTTTGGGGTGGTTTACAATTTCAAATTCTCGTCTGTATTTGCTGCTACACAGAGTATATAAAATTACTAAACAAAACCCTTGTCCTATTTAATTTTGTTTTTCCTCACAAGGATAAACAAACTGTAAAACATCTTAGATAAAGTATACATAGAGCCATAGCATAGTGCACACGTGCATGAAATAAATTACAAGAAGGAAACATCTATGGAGAATCTTTCTAAATAGAAGACACAAGAAAAGTGAAATGTGCATAAGAAAGAAGCACATTCTGATCAGGTAGCCAAAGGATCAAGAGCAAGCAATTCACCACATGTCATCATATGTACCGGCTTCGAAAAATGCAGCATCTTAGTTGAGAGGAAATGAGAAACTTGTTTCATTGTTGGACGAGATTTCGGGCTAGAATTCAAGCATGAAAATGCTATCTTCACAAGAGAGACCACTTCGCTTGCAAGTTGATGCGTAGGAGGGGAAATGCGTTGGTCCAAAACATCCACAATTGGTATTTGATGGGCTGGTAATGCAGATGATGATGAGGAGGAGGAGGATGAAGAGACTGATGAGAAAGATGAGAAAAGATCTCCAGGGTGCTTTCCCATAATTATTTCCAATGTGACCACACCAAAACTATAAACATCGCAGTTCTCATTCACTTCCATTGTATAAGCAAGCTCTGCTCAGAGAAAACCTCAGAGAAGTGGCATTATTAGTTTATAGAAATAACTGTTCATTGGAATTTTAACGAAACTGTATCATGCATAAATCGACTTATTAGTTTATAGCTTAAGAGAAGAGAAAATGTGTTTATTAGTATATTTTCTAAAGCATGAAAATGTGTTTATGTTAACTGCTCCTAATGATGAAAATGAAGCATTGGTCTAAAAGCAAAAGCTTAAAAAGTGTTACCTGGTGCCATATAGCCATGTGTGCCTGCAGCCGCAGTCCAATTAGTTGAGTCTGGATTTAAAAACTTAGCTGTGCCAAAGTCTGAAACACAGACCTCATATTCAGAATCCAACAAAATGTTCTTGCTTGAGATGTCACGATGTACAATTGGTGGCAAGCAATCGTGGTGCATGTAAGACAAGGCATGAGCTAAGCCTTTAACAATATTCACCCTTTTACTCCACCCCAAATCTTTAGCTTCTTCATCTTTGCTCAACATTTCTGCCAAGCTGCCTCTTTCAAGATACTCATACACCAAAAACAAGTGTCGTTTATGTGCGCAGAAACCATAGAGCTTCAGAATATTCCGATGTCTTATCTCACTAAGTGCCCTTACTTCATTCAAGAACTCTGTTTGAAATTCTATCCCGCCATCCCATAGCAGATGGAGTTTCTTCACGGCCACTACGTCTCCAGATGAAAAATTCACTCTGTAGACGCTTCCATGTCCTCCCTTCCCAATGCAATATGTGGAATCAAAATCTTCTGTTGCCCTTATGATTTCCTCATACATTGATTTTCCATCAAAATTTAAAACCGAAAAGGAAATTTCTCCATGCATGTAGTTTTGTTTAGTATCTTGATGCTTCTTCTTTCTTTGCACTATTGCAAAGACAATTGTAAAGAGAGCAAATAGAAATACCAATACTGCTAGAACAGAGAATATGACCTTGTGGTCCTTTTTTGAGCCATGTGCATTGCAGGGTGGCAGCATAGCTCCAACTTTGCCACACAATCCTTTGTTCCCTTTCAATCTTTCTGACGAAGCTTCTCGAAATGCATTGATGTTGGGAAGGGGACCTTTCAAGTGATTGTAGGATATGTCAACGTACGACAAGCCGTGCATTTTTTCGAAACTTGATGGTATGGAACCCAAAAGATTGTTGTGGGAAAGATTGAGCGTCACCAAACTCTCCATATTGCTCATTGTTGATGGTATGCTACCTTCAAGAGAGTTATGACTTAAATCCAGTTCGTTCAATTGAACTAACTCCCCCAACTGAAGTGGAATTGCTTGAGATAACTTGTTGTTGCTCAAATTCAGATGGTATAATTTGAGCAAGTCACCTAGAATGCTGGGAATTGAGTCACTGAATTTATTTGTTGACAAGTCAAGATAATCAAGATCAGTCAATGATCCGAATTCAGAAGGTATACGACCCGAAAGTTGATTTCCATTCAACATTAACCTCTCCAAAGAAGTTAGTCTCCCGAATCCCATTGGAATCAACCCAACTAAATGATTCGAAGAGAGATCTAGCTCATGTAATAGGGTTGCATTGCCTATCTCAGGTGGGATGCTCCCAGTAAGGTTGTTTCCTGCAAGTCGTAGAGCTGTCAACTTTGGGCATTTTTACCAATTGTGTGAGATTTCTCCATACAAGTTGTTATGGCTTACATCTATAAAATCAAGATTCGGATAAATGCCAAAGTCTTCAGATATATTTCCTGTCAATTGGTTCTGGTCAAGACGGACTCTGAATAAGCTTGTGCAGTTTTTCAAGCTTTTGGGGATTGGACCAGTTAAATAGTTTCTGAATACTGAAAAGTTTGTGAGCTTTCCACCTTGGCAAATATTTGGGGGCAAATAACCAGAGAATTGGTTTGTATCCAAGTACAGTTTAGTCAAATTCTTGAGATTCTCTAACTCTTGGGGAATGGAGCCGGAAAGTTGGTTATCCCGTAGATGTAAGATCTCCAAGTTGCTCAAGTTAGCAAATGAGGCTGGAATTGAATCGTGAAGTTGATTACTGTTCAATCCTAACTTCACAAGAGATTTCAAGTTCCCTATCTCCTTGGGAATCAAACCAGAAAGTTGATTTCTAGCCAAGAACAAAGTGTTTAGCTTTATTAAGTTACCAATATTTGGAGGGATGAGACCACTTAAATTGTTGTAGGCCAACTCTAGATCTACAAGAGATTTCAAGTTCCCTATCTCCTTGGGAATCAAACCAGAAAGATGATTGTTATTCAAGTACAAAGTGTTTAGCTTTATTAAGTTACCAATATTTGAAGGGATGAGACCACTTAAATTATTGTAGGACAACGCTAGATATACTAGAGATTTTAGGTTGCCTATCTCATTTGGAATATTCCCAAAAAATGTATTGTCATAGAGACTAAGAAACCTAAGATTTCTCAGGAAACCGATTTCTGGTGGGATTTTCCCAGAGAACTGATTCTGGGAGAGATCGAGATGGTGGAGTTTGGAAAGGTAGCTGATTTGAGGTGGGATGACATCAAAGAGTTTGTTCAAGCTGAGGTTAAGATATTCAAGATTAGGGAAGGACAAGAATGAAAACTCATGTAGCGTACCTTGAATACCACAAGTGGAAAGGTTTAGCTTGCTAACACTTCCAGCTGCGTTGCATGAAACACCAGTCCAAGTGCATGGGCTTGTTCTTGATTTTGGATTGGTGGTGGAAGAATTGGTGGCATTAATATTATGAGTGGGAGGGTCGTACCAGGTGAGGTTATTGAGGGCTTGATTTAGAAATAAGCTGGCTTTCCATTTGAGAAGAGCCTTTGCTTCAGTATGAGAAGTAGAAGTAGCATAAGGGAAAGCAACCCAATTTGGTGATGAAACATACAACAAGATGACAAGGCAATAAGGCAGGAAGCATAGTTTAGCGGAAGTTAAAGATGCCATGGTTGGGGGGGGGGGGGGGGGGCAGGGGCGGACGCACCAAGGGATTGGGATGTCGGCGTTTGGCTGTAGAGGTCTTAGGCGAGCAGTTGTAGACCCCTTGGCCAGTAGCTTGTTAACCTCTTGGGTGCACTGAACGTGCTCGACAAAAGTCCCCAAAGAGAGAGAGAGAGAGAGAGAGGTGAGTTGATGGGTTACAACGACGGTAATGGGTGGGTGAGTTTTAATTTTGGACAATTATAGAGAAAAGGAAAGGCAAGGCAGAGCATATAAAAGGGAATTTGTGCTGCAAATTGTTGAGATTGGTAAAATTCCCATGTGGGACCCATGTAGTAAATGGGGTAGCAAGTTCTGGTTTTGGTTTGGCTTTTGGAGGAAGTCATATTGCATTAAATGAGTGGGTGAAATTGAAGACATTTAGGTCTTCAATTGGGGCTGCCGACATTGGTGTAGAGTATGAGAAAAGTCTTGCTTTTCACATTATCCCAACGAATTAAAGTCTTGCTTTTCACATTGAGCAAATGATCTTCTCATGTATCTAGCTTGATAAGTTAGACAGATTCAGAACCGTAGTTTCCTTCATGGATGCTGCCGTTTTCTGTACTCAGTTTTGATTTTGGCAAAGAAGAGGCTTGTCGTGGAGCTTTGCTTGATTGCTGCTTCAAATGAAGGTAAGTGTAAATACACATTCCAGCAATTGCTGTGAAAGCCCCAGGAATACTTGTCTTGCCTGGATTCGAACTAAAGAGGTAGTAGTTCTTCCTAGAAGAATGACGCACATGTTTTGAATTGACCAAGAACAACATGTGTAACAGCAGATGCAGCCCTGTCAATTCACAGAAAGATGAAGAAAAAAAAAATTCAAGGATATCAGAACCACAAGAACCAACCAAAATCAAATTTTGCATGCCATACTTTTAACAAAGTAATATAAAAGTTGTGACGAACAAACATATAGTAGTCCCCAAGATACATTACAACCATTCAGCCATCATCCAGTCGCACAAGAGACACAAGACTGTTTTAAATGGTTATCATTAGAATTGAAACTTCATGTCATTTAACATAATGGTCACATGCCAAGTGTGTTACGGGTCAAGCTTGGTGCGATACCAAAGTAGTGTGAATTGTGCAAGCATGTGCTCAGTCTTGTACATGCAGGTAATCCTAGTTATTGTGGCAGCATACTGGTATGTGTTATTTAAGTTTAACCCTAAACCTTATTGGTAGGTGTTGTTTAACCCTCCCGCCCACTGCCTGTGATGTGTTTAACCTCCCATTGTTGCGCATATCAGCTATTGCACTCTTTAATAATGTTGTTGATTGTTGCTAGGTTTTCAAGTGCAGTGTAAACTAATGCAAGAGAATCTGATAAGTGTCTCAGCTTACTGCTCTAGGTAGGACTCTTTGTAATCCTACATCACCATACTGTTATAAATGAGAATCATACACACCCATAGATTATTGTGGGAATCACCCATAGGTTATACTTCAGTGTGCTTTTCATCATAGACTTCAAATTTGAACCACTGCTAAGTTGTAGTATTGGAAGCAGTATTCTATAATCAAAATTTAAATTATGTTGGGTACTTACGAAAATGGTAGAGTGAATAAATTGACAGGATATTCTTATAGGGGAGACTCATCTCAAAATGATAATTTATATATGATTGTTATCAATTTGAAAGGTGACCAAATCTTGTTTCAGTCAAACAATATGAGTAGAATATTTTCAAATATATTTCATTCTCCGAAAGGAGGTATTTATAATACAAGGTTGCAAACCCTAATAGGGTTAAACTAGGAAAATAAGTGGTATCCTAATTACATAATATTTATACAAAAAGAAATAAATAAAATAATATCCTAATAGAATAGGGATATCTCGCTAACAGTTTCCTTATCAGATTTTTCAAGTAAAAATATCAAGTTTCTCCCTATTCAACAAAAAGCTAAATAAAAGCACAAGCAAGAGACAATGAGAAATACAGATACAGAAAGGTAGACAGATTGATGAGGTCATCAAAGACGAACCTGTTATCGAGCCATATAATAATACATGGAAAGTTGATACGCAAATCAGGTAAGATACATCTCAATGAATCTCAGCCATCCATATCTAATATAACTGCAGCAAAAAGATCCTTATTTAAGGATCTTATTAGAGAAATTTTATATCTTAATTTCTGACAGTGTACCATGTTGACTAGTTTGTTTATGCTACGGACCTATGTAAACCATAAGACAACGACATCGGAGGTCAAAACTCTTGTATAGGAAACAATGGAACAAAACAGTAACATAGGATAATCAAAAGGAACAAACAGATATCACATACCCAAGTGCTAGAGCACTTGACCACTGAAGCAAGAAGCCAAGAATAGCTGACATGAGAATTGCCAATGTGTTATTAAAGTTCCAATTGAAGGAGAGGGCACCAGGTGGATCTAACCAGGGTATTAGTGCAAACAAGGAAAAATAAGGTGATTGGCGTTGTCTTCCACATTAACCTGTTCAACGGTTCGCATTTTAGTTTAGATGTAAATAAAAATTCTTCCAACTAGAGGTCAATATCAAGGAGATTCAAATACAAACTGAAGAGTCGAGCATCAATTACGCCAAGGCTGTCCAATTTGTTATATCAAATATAGTTTTCCTTTTCCGTAAAGACTTTTAATTTTTTTTTAAATTACAAAACTACCATTGATTTCTTAAAACAAACTCAACCCCAAAACCTCATAAAAAACCCCAAAACACTTAATAGGGCATCAAAGTAATTTAATAATCAAAATTAAATTCAATAGGGCCAACTGTCATTTTGTGGGTTTTTTTTTTGGGTTTGTTTATAGAAATTAAATGGCGTAGGGTTTATTTATAGTTTTACTGCTAAGAAGGGTATTTGACTAAATATCTCAAAAGGAAATTCTATCAGTGGAGAATGCCAGGTTTTACAATTTAATACAGTTTCCAAATAGTATCTCTTTCACATTAGGCAGGGTCACATTGGATGTGGTCTACTTCCTTCTCATTTCAGAGTCTTGTGAAATGATGAAAATATTGAGGAGAGGGAGAGCAATATACTACACCAATTTTCACCAATTTGTTCACGAAAATTATACCAACAGCAATTACAAAATTGAATGTAAAGGCAGTAGCAGGGCCGCATAGTTGTTGTTGTTGACGCTTTGCAGCTTTAAAAAGTGCACATCCAGAATGGAGCATTAGCGCTATTAAATCCGCTATGATGACAACTGCAGATGTATTGGATAATACCCTAAATCCAATTAGATCCTATATTGATGATGGGAAGGATTATGAATATGCTTCCCCTTTGATACATGTACATAGGCGCTGGGTGGGTCTTTATATATATACAAGTAGTATAGCCGCCTGGCTATACTAGATTTTTTTTGAATTTTTTAAAGAAATAGTATTGCCGTGCAGCTATACTCGTTTTTCCTTTTTTTTTTTTATTTATAAAAAAACATAGTATAGCCGTTCGGCGTTACTGTTTTAGCACTTTCACGTTTAATGATGTATTATACACGTACGCATGTATTTCTCATGATTAATGCATGTATATTTTACAAAAATTTCAATAAGACACACAAAATTCATGTATTATACACATAATTCTCACATATTATTGAATAAAAAGAATATAAATTAAAAAAAAATGGTATAGCCGAACGGCTATATTCCGTTTTCTCCTAATTGTTTTAAAAAAATAGTGTAGCCGCGCGGCTATACCCATTTTTAAAAATGTTTTTAAAAATAGTATAGCCGGACGGCTTTACTTGTTTGACACGCGGCGCACATATATACATATATATATAGTATAGCCGGCCGGCTATACTAGATTTTTGAATTTTTTTTAATAAATAGTATAGCCGTGCGGCCAAACCCATTTTTCATAATGTTTTTAAAAATAGTACAGCCGTTCGGCGTTACTGTTCTAACATGTGGCACCTAGACATTGGCCGCGTCTTTTTTTTTATATAGCAATAGTATAGCCGTGCGGCTATACATTTTAAAAAGAAAATTTAATGCAGCAAATTTCGCCGGCATAGACCTGTGCTGACGAACTTTCGTCTGGAGAGGTTTTTTTTAAATTTTTTTTTAAAATATCAAATTAGTTTCTTTACTTTTGTTTTTTGGCCTACTTCTTTAATTTAATATATGTAATTAAGTAATATCTTAGCCTTTTTGAATTACTTTAATTAGTAATTATATTTTAATTATTATTCAATATAGAAAACTTAAAGAAAAAGTCCACAAAATAATTAATTTCTATTTATTAAGTCTTGTGTGAAATCGTTTTGGTGTCTTAATTAAATTTCTCCAATGTTAACCACACTTACCAAGTTATCATATTGCTTTGTTTATAAACACATTTATAGGAGTGGATTTTAGATGTGGGATTTTCACAAAGGGCACAAATTTTGCCTTGCCTTAATAATGACCAGATGCTAGAAGGTTTACACCCCATGTCAATGGGCTGGTACAAACTAGTACCTATAATTTTCCATGACAGGCTCTTGATGGTTGCTGCTTCCTTGATCTTCACTTTGTTTCCTTTCTTGGCCGTTTTAAGCAGTGCTTTCAAGCCCCTTTCCCTTTTCATACGAAACATCAACCTCTTTGCATTTGGCTGATGATACAGAGTTTGAACTCTGCCCCACTTCCATTTGTCTTCTAGCTATACCATACTGCCTCTTTCTTGATTCTTCTAACCTGATAGGATAGCCTTCTCCAATGAAACTTAAATCTGGCATTTGCACCATTACATGGTTTGAATAAAGTATTTGTCATGGCCTTATTGCCTTTGTTGATTTTCGGATCCTTCCTGTTTTGATGTTCGTTTCTTTTTGGATAGATTTGACCTCATGCTGAGACTCGTATATAAAAACCTCATACACAAGATGGTATACATTACAAGGGCCAGAAGGAGCCAACCTGTGCTTTTGGATGATAACGTTAATCAGTTCCCCTTACTGTTGGCTTCCCACAGAGTTAGCCTGAAATCACTTGTTCTGCAGAGTTAGCCTGGAATGACGTCGAAATTCATGGCCGCCCTTATGTCTCCACCGAAAGAGAAGATAAAGCCAAATCGTACATCAATTGAATTTGTACTGCCATGACAACATCTCCCAATCTGTATGTATGTAAAACAAACACAGAAGATCTGGATGCTGGTAACAATATATTACAGAGAGATAGAGATAGGGTGATATATATTCTGTGTGTGGAGAGAGAGAGATATATATATATGATATTCAATTAAGATTTTTAAATAATTTAAATAAGTCTTGTGGTATTCGATTAAGACTATTAGGATTTTTAAAAGAGAATCACGGAATCTAGTGGTATTCAATCAAGACTTTAAACAAGTAACAAAAAATCTTATGGTATTCAAAAACTTGCTAATTTCGCAGGATTTTTTAAAATGTGGAATTGTGTGGGATTTTTTAGTGGGTGGTATAAATTCCAAGCCCTATCTCAAATCCCACCCTAACTCATCAGACTTTTCACGTGGGATTTTTTTATCTTATTCGTTCCTCACCTTGACCTGGACCCAAGCAGTTGTGCAGCCATGGCGACCAAACCATCAACGAAGACCACTGGGTATAAGTAATGTTTCCTTAAGCTTATCATAATATTGCCCCTAATCTATGAAAACAATGTGCTTGATATTCTGTTTTCAGAATCGGGGATTTCGTTGGAAACATTTGGAACAAAGCTCCTTCAATCTCGTCTCGCGTAAAAGGCAGACACAACCAACCATTTTGCTCCGGAGTAATCACTGGTCTCACAGCATCTAGAATTCCGTCGACATTCCGTGCACCTTTTGAAGAGAAAAGCTGTTGAAAATAGTCACAGAAAACTGAGCCCACTGCATTTTTAGAAGAAACCCAAACATTGTCTGAATCAAACACTCCTTTTAAAAAATTCATGTGCCCTCTAAGCTTCGCCTGGGCATGGAAAAACTTGGTATTCTTGTCGCCAGATTTTAACCATGCTATACGAGACCGTTGCCTCCACAAAGTTTCCTCTCGCTCTAGCAAAACATCCAACTCATTAGTCAACTGACGCTGATATTGGGTGGCTTTTGGGGTCAAGTCATGACTTTGTATAGCGTTTAACTTATCTTGCACACCCTGAATTTGCCTGGGAATAAGTCCAACCTTTTCCATGTTCCAAGACAACAGAGAAGTCTGACATGACATAATCTTGTCAACCACTGTGCCACCCTCACTTCCCCAGGCCTGGATTATTGTTTCCTGACAACCATCAATATTAGTCCACATCTATTCAAACATAAAACGCCGATGTCTCCTTCCCGTCTTACTCACTTCAAAGATAAGTAAAATAGGTAAATGGTCAGACACAAAAGAATTAATATGTTGAGTACGCATATCCAGAAATGCCAACAACATCTCATCATTAGCCACCAACCTATCTGACCGGAGCTATACATTCCCTTCACCTTGCCATCTATTTGTCCATGTAAACTTGTACCCTGTATAATTGATCACCTTTAAGCCACAATCATCAAGAGCCTCGCCAAAGTCATGCATCTGTGACATAGGTCTAAACCTTCTTCCCCAGTATTCGCTTGCTTGGAGGATCTCATTAAAATCTCCACCAACTACCCATGGTCCACTGCCATTTCCATCCAATCTGCGCAATAGCTCCCAAGAATGCTTTCGAAGATGCGTTTCAGGATGACCATAAAACCCCGTAAACCTGAATCCTATTTGCTCCACCCTTTCAATAAAGACATCAATATGACCTTTTGAGTAGGACTGAAGGGAAACAGTAAGCCCGTCTTGCCAAAGTATAGCCAAACCTCCAAACATTCCAACATGACCCACACTGAAACACCCATTCAATCCTAACTGTCTTTGTACTACCTCCATTTGACGTGTCGTCTTCTTAGTTTCCATTAGAAAAATAACGCGGGGCTGTTTAGCTTTAAGGAAGAACTTTAAAGCGCGGAATGTACGTGGATTACCCAAACCACGCACATTCCAACAGAGGATCATCATTTCTCGTGATGGGCCCATTTCGAGGGACCCATCACGGATATGCTAGCCATACCAGCTATTGTTGCCTTCCCAACAGAATTACCTTGTTGCCCCACACCGTTCATATTTGAACAACCTCGAGGACGTACCCCCCTCATCCTCTTGAACCCCTTTTTTCAAGATGAAGAAGAACCTTCGTGACAACTAGGGGGAAGGGAGTTCACATTGTGCGTAGAACCGATACATTCATCTGTCATGTTATCTGGCACCACCTCTTTAGTTTGGGCCCCTAGAATCTCCTTCCCGCGGCTCAATCCCAAACTTATCGTCACAGGAACATTGCAAAGCACATCAGTAACATCAGATTCTCCATAATGAGGTACTTTTGTGAAAGAATTAGATGCCAACCTTTTCTTCTTGGAGAGAGACCCCTCAGAGACTATGTGCAAGGTATCATATGAACCCAATGAGATATCCTTCTGAGCAGCGAAGGCCACATGGTGTGAGCGAACAGTCCATACAGGTGAACCATGACTCCCTGAAGCCACCTCCTGACTATGCAACTCCTCACCCAAACCCAAGCTTCTTCCTATCAAACCATTTAGAACTCGAGTAATATTGTTCTTTGTCAATAACACCCGAATTTTTGAATTCACACCTAGACCCGACGTGATCCAACCTACCAGAAAATAGACATAAAAAAGGAATTCTTTCATGTTCTATTTTGTAGGGTTTGGCAAGTTCATCTGATACAAGTCTCAGAGTAACATAACGTTTCAAAGGTTTTGTCACCTTTAAACCGACTCGGATGCACAAGAAACTCCCCAAACAATCACCATTAAGTCCCTTATCTACCATAACAAAGGTCCCCAAAAAATTCCCAAGTTTTTCTCCCATTGCTAGAGTAAGGAAAAAAGGTGGGATACCCTAACCCTAACCCAGAAATTTTGTAAATCCAGGAGAGCAGTATGGGGATCAACGCTACCATCAATTGTTGACAATAACAATAAAGCCTTATCAAAAGTCAATGGTGATCCCCTCATCACCCTTTTACGATCAAGATCACTCTTGAAAGAAAATATAATACGTCTAGAATCCTCCAAGGTAATAGAAGAGAACTCCTCTCGTGTATGCCAAATACGCTTCAGCGTGCCCACCAAGGAATCCTTGTGATAGTTTTTAGTCGTTAGCAACCACCCCCACCAAGAGAAAGTGTGTCGCTTTTAGGCCATCGAGATCATCAAGACCAACAACTTCAACAACCTCCGCATCCGAAATCGCAAGAGATCTGGTAAGCCCCTGTGTAATCCCATCGATGGGATCCATTAGCCTTAGAAAAAGCAGCCCGCAGCCAAGACTTTGAGAAGAAAACCAAATCCAGGCAACCAAACCAAACCCTAAGACGAAAAACTCAAAACCCCGTCAACCAAAACAACACCAACACCATCACCAAATGATGGGAAACCCTGCAGATGATGAGAAACCCCGCAGACGATGAGAAACCCAACTCCAACACACCACTCAGACGATGAGAAACTTTGGCGACCAAACCAGTGCCAACTTCACACAGAAGGTTGTGACGGCAGACCAAAACCCTATTTCCTAAACCCTAACCAGACACGGAAGGGACTCTGTAACTCTCGTGACTGTCAAGAGTCTATTTATGGGCTCATTTAATCAACCTAAGGGATATTCTTCTTATCCACGTGGTGTCTTGTGATTGGAGAGGAAAATATTTGCTCCCACGGCCGCGACTATAGAAATTCTTGTCAACATTGGTGTCAAGCATGTCGAAGTTGTGGTCTGATTACATTCGTGGGTTTTATGATGAAGAGGATCAAAACCCTAATTACGTTGAACTAATGAGGGCTGGGGCTGGGGTTGATTGGAGGAAAGAGAGAAATAGAGGGAGTGAAAAGTATGTAAACTAGAGGAGAAGGGAGGGTGAAATTGGTAATTTACTCAATTTAAAAGGTATAGCCGTGCTGCTATACTATATATATATACAATCAAACCATCCTAAAACTCAACATGTCATCAAACTTCAAATTTCAATGAAACATAGTCAGGTTTCAAACGATCAGACATCACATTGACACTGAAATCTACTATGCACAAACCAAATGTACATATTACATAAAAGTTTTCCATGAAACATTCCCTCAGTTTCAAGCATAATTGGGTCCATTTCCCTCACGATATTGTTTTTTTCTCTTAGAAGCTATTTTTGCTCCTTCAACAGTTGGCCCTTTCGGGTTAATTTCCTGAGGAGCAACATCTCCATGTGCGGTTTGAGATGACAGATTTATTGCAGTTTCAGTAGCTTTCGCCAACTTTGAGACTAAAATCAAATCCTTCAATTTATCAGCCATTTAAGAGAATGCACGAGTCCCATTCTCATACTACAACCTATCAAAGCATGCAAAAAGTCAGATCACCCCACTTCTTCAGGGAAAAATGCAAAGGTCTATAATGCAAAGAACATAACAAACTCTCCTTTATTTTATCATATTTTTACTTTTTATTTTTTGGATTTCAGAATATGTAGTTCAGTAAACTACAATTTGTTAATCCTACTTGTATGATGCATACTTAATAGATTAATTCGAAAACTGACAAACCCATAATGGCCGATAAATAAATAGAAAGTAGGGATGCACAAATATAATTGACATACTGCTTCAAGTTTGGCAAGAGCAACTTCCAACTTTAAAGAAAGCTGATGTTTTCATTTGCTAACGCCTCAATATGCAAATAAAAGGAAATAACCCCTGCAAATTAGACAGATGAAAAAACATGATAGTACATATGTTTATGAGAATAACCTTTTGGGGATCTGCATACAAGCTTTTGTGCACTGAAGCTGGGCTTTCACAGAAGTCAGAGTTTTTATTCCTTGCATGATTTCACAACCAACAGTAAAATAACATAAAAAAAAGGCTTCAAATAAATAATGCAACTGGATAGAACTAACTAAACACAAAACCTAAGTATCTCCCTGGAGGAATGCATTACCTTTGAGTTCATTGTTTCCAATAGTTGTACAAGATAGTCAAATTTTTCTTCCATGCTTTTCTCCCCTGAGGATGACCCGTGCATTTTATGAGCAGGCTGATCATCTTCACTTTTGTTGAACCCGTAATTTTGGGACAACCGTAATATCGCAATCATACAAGTAGAACGAATAGATTGAGTGGTTCACCCATAAAGTCGGGCTACATCCACTAGTTGTTATATTTGTATATATGTATAGAGATTACATTAGGATAGGCTCGAGAGCCTTCACAGATGGGAGAGGGGAGAGGTCTGGAGGAAAAGAGAGAAAGTTGCCGAGAGCACACCTTCTCTTGGTTCAGTGTCTTTTTTCTTGGTCCCCCTTCAGTAAAAGGAGAAAGTCCCTTTTGTAGGAGAACAACAACCGACTTCTATCCTTGGGCTGCCGACGTGGCAACCCATTAGTGGCCCACCCAAGTGAGGTCAGGTCATGCGTCAAAAAGCCCCCCAGTCCTCAGTCTAAGAGTAGCTTCTTTGGCTGGGGACTTCACAAGCCCATAGAAGGGTTTGGCCAAGTTGAGTCGTGTGTTAATATCTTGCTCAAGCCAGGTTTAGAGGCAATTCGTGCTTGGTGCTAGGTGTTATTCGGTGCTGGACAAATGAGGAGCCGTCATGGAGAATTTATTCATGCCGAGCAGAACACCACAAAGTTTGAGATAGTCATCACTAAGCAATAAGGGCCTTGATGTGGTCCCAGCCATAATGGCCTCGGTGGAGCGGAGGAGTCATGGAGTCAGAACCATCCCTACCGAGAAAGGCCTCGGTGGTGTCCGGGCGATCATAGTGTCCGAGCCGGTGGCGCAAGAGTCATAATGGAGTTCACGCATGTGACATCACATTTATAATATGATGAGGATGTTTGTGATAATGACATGATGAGTATGTATGTGATGATGACATGATGAGTATGTATGTGATGATGACATGATGAGAACGTATGTCATGATGAGAATGTATGTGAAGATGATGCATATGTTATGTTTATAGGACACTATTTGACAACTTGTACTAGTAGATAGGTCTCATCTGTGGTGTCTATAAGCATACCATCTCTCTTTATGAGTTTGGCAATGAGACACGTTGGAGATGACTTGGATGAGGTGAGCACAAATTTGGTTGAGCGATTAGCCTGAAACCTTGATGGGGAGAGGTTTTCTATGGAGAATAAACCAAGCAAAGTGGTCAGCGTTCATCCACGGTGGTTGGGTCGGCCATGTAAGGTGGCGGGCGACTATGCAAAGTGGTCGGCGTTCATCTATGGTGATCAGGTCGGCCATGCAAGGTGGTGGGCGACCATGCAAAGTGGTCGGCGTTCATCCACGGTGGTTGGGTCGGCCATGCAAGGTGGCGGGCAACCAAGCAAAGTGGTCGGCGTTCATCCACGGTGGTCGGGTCGGCCATGCAAGGTGGCGGGTGACCATGCAGAGTGGTCATAATTCGATTCATGTATCGACACATAATAACATTGTAACATCATAAGATATTATGTTATGATAGCCCATCACAGATATTATGCAACATGAAAGAGATATTTTGCCACAGACCCCCCATAGATATTATGCGATATGATGGAGATATTTTGCCACGGACCCACCATAGATATTATGTGATATGATAGAGATATCTTTTTACAGACCCACCATAGATATTATGTTGAGATATTAAGTGGGTTGAGCTATGTTAGATAAGATGAAAATATCTTATCAATGGTGGTGTTCAGTCGAGAGGAGAAGAGAGCCCATATGGTGGTGTTGGCAACTCAAGGGAATGCTCCGTGCGTTGCTGAGGAGGGATGGCAGATTGGTGGACATCCTCGAAGGCATGGTGCATGGTTTCCGACAGATTGTGACGACACAAAAACCCGGGTTTTACAGATTGGAGGTTTCCCAACTATCTAGCGTGGTGGCAACTATGGTCGGTGTCGGTGACCAAGCCCTTTGTTGCTCCAAATTTTCTTCTTTCTGTTGTTTCAGGTTTCTTCGCAGGGAAGGGAGATCAGAGTGAGACCATAATGGCCTCGGTGTTGAATCCGGTGAGAGTTCGGAGCACGGTCAAGTCGGAGTCAAAGACCTTGACCTGCTCCAAGCCTTGAGGTCGAGACTTGGGAAGTTGAACCACCCTTACACGCCGACAGTAGGGAACATGATTCTAAACTATAAGAAACTCATAATCAAGCATTGGGGGTTAGGGCTTTAGAGAATCGCACCTTGGGACTGTCACTGAGCATTCAACTTTGAAGTAATAGGGGTCGAGCAATAGTCTTCTAGCGAACAAGGAGCTGGAGCTCTTGAATGGTCCAGTGAGAGAGAATCCTAAAATTGTGAGAGCGGGAGAGGGAGAGCGAGAGCGAGAGGTAGAGAGAAGTGAAGTCACCACATAAAATTCTACACACAGTGAATTCCCACAATGAATATTTTCTCTCTCTACACCTGAGACACGTGTCCAGAGAGAGAAAAGGGGGCAAATGTGGGAGCAAAAATTAAGGCCCAAGTAACAAGCCACTTCACATGAACCCTAAATTTAGGGAGTGGAGGGAATTAAATAACATGATATCCACTACCATTGAGCATGGAGATAAATAAGGGATATGAGACTTGGAGTTCTAGGGTTCAATGCCTATAAAAGGCTAACTAATCCCCCAACATAAGGAGGGAGAGGTATGAGATTATTCTGACTATACGCAATATTCCTGAACGAACACTGACTTGAGTGTCGGAGTGTTTTCTTGCAGGTACTCCCCTCTCATTGGTGGCAATCAAAGATGGTGTTCGGCTTCTCAACATTGATTACGAGATTACTTATTGGAGGACCCGAAATTTCATGCTCCAACGGACAACTTTTTGACTAGGCTGGGTGGGTTATTGAAATACAAGTAAGTTATTTGCTTTCAGGCATGTTCATTGATTTCAGTAGGCATTGCATCTAGAATATTTTGTTCTTCTAGGATTTGTAGCCTTTTCCACGTATCAAAGTGAAATTAAAACTTAAGCAAAAGGACAGCGGAAAGTCTCGCTCTTTAGACATCACACTGGTGAACACCAATTTCATCAGGCAAAACAAATCAAGAACGTTTACCCTGCGTTTCCCTAAGGTTAAAACTTCTTCTTGTTCTAAACTAGTAATGAGAAACCAAACTAAGCTTCAGATTCTCTTTTAGAGGTGAAAAACGAAGCATGGTGGTTGGTCCTTGGGAACACCTCAACATGGGAATTATATGCTCTCCTAAGAGTATCTTTCTCTGATCACTTGGTTACACACATGGAGTTACCATCAGTTCCTAAGACTCTCCAGGTACTACGTGGCTTTTTCATGCTTTGCTTGCTAACATTTGTTTTACGTACCATGCTTTCCAGGGGATGAAATTGACTTTAATTTCAGATTGTTAATTATCTAAGCAAATTATTGAACTGCAGTAACCCAAGCAAGATATATTATCAGTAGATACATTGGATCTTAAGGTGTATAGTTATAGATAGTTTTTAAAAAGTATCAATACATTGGACCTTAAGGTGTATATCAGTAAATATTCAAATATATTTACAAAGTATTCCTTCTTTATGTATTTGAGTGAGATTGAGTAGTAGTTGTGAGTTGAGTCTCTTTCCCTCTCCCACATATATTTCTCATACTCTAACCCTAGAAGGAAAGGGTTAAAAAGAATAAATACCATGAAGACTTTTTTTAGGACATGGAAATTTAGATTCAATAGGCATTCAAACAATTTTATACTCTGAAATTCAACATTCTTTGATCCCCAAAAAGTTGGTGGATCCCTTTTGTTATTGTATTTATGGGTTTAACCCCTATTATTTCTTATTCTTGCCCAAAATAATAAAAGAAATAACTCTAGCATAATGAACTAAAGTGGTATTTTAGCCCCAAGATCTGAAAAAATTGTATATTTAAAGAGTATAGCCGTGCGTCGATACGATACTAAAATAAAAAAAAATAAAAAAGAATACAGCCTAACGGCTACACTCATAAAAAAATAAAAAAGAGTAACGCCACCCAGCTATACTCGTTAAAAATAAAAAAAATACTCTAATATAAAAAAAAGGATATAGCCGAGCTGCTATACGCTTTATAAATAAAAAAATTAAAAAAAAAGGTCTAGCTGCTAGTGCCTGATTATAATGTAATAGTTTAGAAGCTAGTGCCTGATTAAATAGAAGTCTAGCCGCTAGTGAATGGGACATTCATAATGTAATACTAGAATAATTATAAGGACGTTGCTACTAGCTAGTGCCTGATTATTCATTGCAAATCAGTTCCTTCATCTGCGTATCTTTCAAGGTCATATGAGTCATCATACCCTATTCAAATACAATATACACAATTTAAGGTCTTCTTATTTATGTCCCAAACTTATATATAGTCTTTTAATTTATGTTCCTAACTTATAGGTAACACGATTTATCACTAAGTTGTTTCCATTGCTAATAATAACACTCTTTACCTGTATGTTAGGTACATAATTTCATGTGGGTGCTTGCCTGAATAACTGGTATAACATGTGGATTTTTACTGTCGTGAATTAAATTCAATTTTATCCATGTATTAGGTAAATATTACCAAGGAAAGAATTGAAAATTTAAATTCCGAAATTCAATTACGAGGAAATAATGCATTAAATTTAGATTTTCAATGTGTTTTCTTTATTTACCCCAATGGGTAAATCGACACAACAAAAAGGTAATAAAAGTCAAAGGACTTACATCTAAAACAAAAAACGCGTGGACTAAACTCAATGACAGCTAATCATTTTGGACCTAGATCTAAGAACCCCTTATATTTTCTACTCAAAGGTTCTTAAAGGGAGCTTCAAGCATTGATCAACACTTCTACTCAACACCATTTAAGAAAAATATACTTGTAAGTGTCCAAAGTTGTTATTGTCATAATTATTGCTAGAGTGATTGTCTTGCATTTCGTATTGGAAATGGCAAGATGGTACCTGTAGTTTTAGAGGCATAGCCGTGCGGCTATACTCTTTAAATATATTTGAATATTTTAAAGGCATAGCCGGGCGGCTATACTCTTTAATATATCTAGGGTTTAGCTCTGATAATCCTTTTCCATGTAAAGAAACAAAAAAATTGCAAAATCAGAAACATACGTAAATTGGACGCCATGGTAGCCATGGATAGAGGACTCGAACTCGTCACTACGAACATCTAGGGCACCTGGCAAGCCCGTTCCAGGTTCCGAGCAGTGTTCGAAAAATTGGCCAAGGCACTAGGCGGGAGGACACCGACGCCAGGGAGTTAGGAGGCGCCTAGGCGGCCTGGAAGGATCTAGGCGGCGCCTAGGCGGCCTGGATGAAATTTAGTGTCCTGGAATTGGACACAACGGGCGGGAACTATGATATGTGGAGCTGAGTACGGCATTCTGAGAAACTCCTCGTTCAACTCTATAGTTGTATGTATAATGGAAAAGAAATGTCTATAGAGCAACAATGCAGGAGCTACGTCAACTATTCAATCAAATGAATTTGTCTGTTTACAAAATTTACATCTTTCTGTTGTGTAGATGACAGGTTTTTATTAGGTGCCGTAAAAGATGTTGTACAGTTTATTTAAAACAAAAACAATAATAGGATGATTTAACTCTATATATTAGATATGCAAAGAACATGTTTGATAACATTATTCGGCTGGTTCTTATTTCCAATTTTTTTATATACAAGATGGAGGAGGGGGATTTTTTGCACACTTTGAAGATGTTAAAAGGGTTCAAACCTGGGACCACATGATCCACAAGTCAAGGGCATTTTCACTGGGCTAGACTAGTTATCTTTATTTTCAATTTTAATTAAGGATAGAAAAAAGGAAAATGAGAGTGTTTTTTTTTATGTGGAGAAAAGAAATTACAAAGCAAGGCCTTTAGAGCACGGAGTAATAAGTAGGTCATAACAGAGATGTTGAAAATACAAAGGGAACATGAAAAAGAAAAGCAAATCAACACTCTCTCACGTAAAAACAAAATGTAGTTAGATGAAGCAGAACAAGCTGCTAGCTTGCAGAGCCCAGTAAACAGGTGCGCAATCCAAATCGCATTTGGCATGAACAAAGAGTAATCATATTGTGTAATGGTTTCATCCTCTAAATTGAAATGGCCTATTTTAGTCGGTGCACAATAATCTATGTAATATATGGAATTGAGTTGGCACCGAGGAAAGTTTGAAGCCAAAACTGATATACCACAATTGTTACTCAGGAACATAACCTCATCTCCAAGACTTCTCAATTTAACATGCTGCACAGATCCATCCCTCCCATTTGAGCACCAACTTGTAAACCATGAATCTCTCTTCACCGGCATAAACTCAATCTTTATGCAATCTTCGAACATGCAACAAGTCTCCCTTAGTTGATTCCACCAGATAAGCTTTATAAGCGGAACTTGCGAATGGACGTTCTTGCGAGGTAAGAATCTTTGCTTTTATTCGCTTCCTACTGATATCAATGGAAAAAATGTTTCCCCACTTTGCAACTGCAAAGACTTGACTTTTATGAAATATAACATCCATAAGAAAGTCCCGTGTAATTTTCCCGCTGTAAATCCAATGTTTTCTTCCTCCTTTAGTGAAAGCCAACTCAGGTTTATGTTTGTAAAGTACCGCAACCATATAACTGTCTGGATTCAATGTGGGATCCTCAGATAAGATAACCTTCGGGAAGAACATTAGGAGGACATTCAAATTAAAATAACCCAGGCCATCATACATATGGCGGTAATTTTTTACTCAACGCCATTTAAGAAAAATATACTTGTAAGTGTCCAAAGTTGTTATTGTCATAATTATTGCTAGAGTGATTATCTTGCATTTCGTATTGGAAATGGCATGATGGTACCTGTAACACTATTTTTAGAGGCATAGCCGGGCGGCTATACTCTTTAAATATATTTGAATATTTTAAAGGTATAGCCGGGCGGCTATTTATAAAAATACCCAATCCTAGACATGTATTTATAAAAATACCCAAGCACTATTTAAACATAGAAACATACCCAAAATCAACCCCACAATCAACAATTGTATATTTTTTGGGTGTGTTTATAAATGGGTTTTGAGTGTGTGTAATGATGGGTTTTGGGTATGTTTATAAAGTATTTTGGGTGTTGGGTATTTTTATAATTTCAGCCCCCATTTTGGGTATTTTAGTGAAACTCCCTAATCCTTTTCCATGTAAACAGACAAAAAAAATTCCAAAATCAGAAACATACGTAAATTGGACGCCATGGAAGCCACGGATAGAGGACTCGAACTTGTCACTACGAACGTCTAGGGCACAGAGCAAGCCCGTTCCAGGTTTCGAGCAGTGTTCGAAAAATCGGCCAAGGCACTAGGCGGGAGGACACCGACGCCAGGGAGATAGGCGGCGCCTAGGCGGCCTGGAAGGATCTAGGCGGCGCCTTGGCGGCCTGGAAGGATCTAGGCGGCTCCTAGGCGGACGGGAAGGATCTAGGCAGTCCTAGGCGGCCTGGGCGGATCTAGGCGGCGCCTAGGTGGCCTGGGAGGATCTAGGTGGCCTGGGCGGGTCGTGTCCATCGGTATAATCAACTTAGGCATCCATAGTTTTCCAAAAATTTACAAGCAGCAAAACAGAGAAAAGACGAGAATCATGGAGATTCCTTCGATCTGAAAAACTCCGAGAGGGGAAGCAACCTCTTCTGTCGCTGCCACCTGAAGAAAGGATCTTGCCAAATTCTCACAAAGAAGAAAAACAAACGCATTCAAATTTACAGATAGAGAATTGTACGAACGGGTTGCCATGTTGTAATTTCACGGAGAGAGCAAAATAAGAGAAGAGAGACAGAGCAATAGTATAAGATGGGAAGCTTTGTCTCTCTCGGGTGCGGAGGAACCTCTGTGTATAGTGAATGTGAAGATGATTGCTAAACCCTAGTTATCGAAGGACTGGAAAGTTGGGCCTTGCCTACCCATGCCTTGCTGCTTTATTGATTTCTTTCTAGTATTAGAAGCCTAATGTTACTGTCTAATAAAGTCGCATAGAAAATCCTTACATCTTCTGCTCTGCAACTACATGCCTATAAATGTTTTTATTTATTTAAATATTTTGACTGTACAAGTGGAATAGCACTGTAGGGTGGACGCTAGTTTAGACCATATGTGAATGAGTTTGATATTGAGGAGAAGGTAATAGTGCGGGCCAATGAAATCTTCTTCAACAGATTCAAAGAAAATTTTGGTTGAAATTTTGTACACCTTATTTTGGAGGCTTGTAGTGTAGATATGCATCATCCTTATGGCTTTGGTGATATCAAAAGAAGCATACATAATTGTTTATTCCAATTCTGGAATGAAGGGGAAGACACCTTCAACTAGTTTTAGCCTTTTAATTAATTAGTTACGGGCAAAAGAGAGATAACACAATAATTAAATAAAGGAGCTTAGGTGGGACTGAACTGGACCCAAGAGAAACATTGTGCATGATCTTCCTTATTCAGTATTTCTATGTTTGAGAATGCTGAAATAAAATCTCTTTTTTTAAAAAAAATAAATATAAAAATTTGCTTGCTTCAAGGAGTCGTAGGTGTGTATTGTTGGGGTCTCCACCGAGGGAAGGTCATACTCCTTAAATATATTCAAATATTTTAACGGTAAAGCCGCACGGCTATACGTCTTTAGTATATTCGAAAGTATAGCCGCGCGGCTATATGCTAGAAATATATTCGACAGGAACATATTTAAAGGGTATAGCCGCGCGGCTATACTTTTAAATCTTCGAATATATTTCTAGTATATAGCCGCGCGGCTATACCCTTTGAGGAATGTTGTCTGTGAGTGAAATGAAGGGACAGAGAAACGAACACGAAGCTTGCACTCGCGGACACAGCCATTTTGCTTCTCTATAAGCGTTTCCAAGCATCAAAAACTCGGTCTTGAGGCTCTCTCTCAACTCAAGCTTCAATTTTTTTTCTTCTTCAGTTTCAGTTGCTGCGTTGATTCGATTGGTTGGGCTCTCTCAATGTCTGCCGAGGCAAAGCCTTCGTCCTCCTGGTTTGGCACCTACGTGCCTGGTGACGTGGACGACTACATTTCGGTGAGTGTGGTTTCTCTTGTTTGGTTGCTGAGAAAATGTCGAGAAACCAGGAAAAAATTGAGTAATTTGTTTACCGGAAGGATCCAATTTGATTTAATTTCAAATTAATGTTAGAATTGGTGAAACTCTTTCGATCAAATCAAAAGTAAAATAGATTTCTGTTGTTATAAAAGACAACATTCTAACAAGTGGTCTATTGATTCCATGGTAGACCAACACAAGACACACTGGTTCACCAATTGCAAGGCTCTTCTTTGTAATTGGTCGATGGTTAAAAGGAAGTCCTGTATAATAGGAACTTCTACTTACAGTTGTTCTTCCTACTGAGAGGAAGTCTATAAGGAGAAACAGTTATGCTAAGAGGAAATCCATGTAGAATACAACGTTTTGAGACCCTCAATCAAGTCCTAACTAAAATACGGGGATTTAATGCACGTTTTAAAGCCTGAGATCCCATCATACACAACAAGTCTAAAACTAAGGCTTCTCTTAAGGGACTTTTGTTGTAGTTTTACTTGTCGAAAAGAAAGCATAAGGAACGTTTCCCCACACGCATGATAGTGGCAGCCAGGTTATTGACGATTCTACAATAGGCGGCCGTTGGAAAACCCGACTTTCTTGAACTTTTTCACGGTGTTAAATACACCTCCATAGGCTCAAAGGTTCATTGGTCACCTACGTAAATATTCCCCTGCTTGAATAATTGTTTATTTAACAAAACATAGATATTAAGTATATATTGTTTAATACCAGCTGGCTATGATATTCGGTTTGTGAATTTCTAAAATGTTATATTATTTTATCTTTTGTGTGGTATTTTGTAGCAATCCTCTTCAGAATTTAGAGAGAATACAAGCTAATTTCACAGGAGGAGAAGCCATAGAAAAGTAGAACGCAGTGATGACTTTGACTGCACACTACGCTTGAAATTACTATATGAACCTGTCACAACTCCTTTTGGGCATTTCGTGCCTATTTCGGTCAATGGATGGAGGTGAGTGTTTTGCTATTACTGATTCTATTTAATTGAGCTAGTCTATATCTTCTAATCCCTTTTTAGTCCTTGACTTGTGTTCATTTCCTAGATAACAAATGTCCTTTGTGCCGAACAGTTCTTTTCATTAGTCCTAGAACACGTGCATATAATAATTGAATGAGATGCTTGTATTATTTGACATCAGAATTATTGCTTTATGGTTTTTTATACATGTGCTGTTTGTAATGGGCATGGTTACACATCCCCCAGGAGTTCCACCTATTTTAGGTTGAGTCTGGCATTCTCACTTTTACAGAGTATAACAAATAGCGGATTTGTGGTTCTAGATTTTGGAGAAAAAAAAATCCAAGTAATATGAAATTACTAATCTATAAATATGAATTTAGGAAATCATTTTGGTGGGGCCATTCAAATTTTTACTTCCATCATGCATTCAATGCTAGGCATATATTTTAGGTTTGTCAGCATGTTATGTGCTTCCTAATTTTTTGTGCTTAATTCGTGTTATAGCGTTCAGAGTTTACCAAGATTGTTTGCTTCAGTTATGTGGTCTACCTTGAAAATCTTATTTCTGTTTTTGCCAGTGTGACACTTAACGACATTATACAAAAGAACTTCCCAGAGGAATTTGCCGAAAGGAAGTTGGATAATGATACAATGACAAACTTTGGTGTTGATTTGATGCCACTCTTTGTAATGGATGGTGTCCTCCCGTTTCAGAAGTTTCCGCTACATACTTTTTTAACCTCAGTGTAGACTTATAGTAAGTTGGTTAGAAGTTTATATTTTTCTCATATGACATTCATAAAATATTTAGATAATGGAAGGCAACCGTCGAATGGGAATGGTAGATTAGTGTCCCTGGTCCCTTTCTTTCCTTTTTAACTTTCTTAAGGCATATAAAGTTTGACCCAAAGTACAAGTTTCACTGATTGTTGCTTGTTTTTTCAATTTTGTAGGTTATCATTTATTCTTCGACAGGTTCAATAGCTGATTTTTCTTGTGAAGTGGAAATTACCAAGTAGATCTTTCATCCTGCTCCTTTCCTTCTTAATTTTCTAGGATGCAGAATGTCATTTGTAAACTCCACTACCATGCTTCCTCCTTTTAAAGAAAAAAAATTATTATTTATGTAGGTGTGAACCACTCCCAGATGGACGTTCCTATTTAGAGGTTAGATACGAGTGTCTATTACTTCAATCTGTACTTTTGCGCTCTGTTTACATTGTTTTAACGCATTATTAATGCTAAAATTGATCTACTTTTCATTTATTGAACAATTATCCTTTATATTTTGTCTTTATTTATACACCCAAGGTTGCAAATTAACTAATAGGCTTATCTATGATAAATATTTCCATATCATAATGCATTTTGTTTGTAGTTATGATGTTTTTTTTTATGATTCATTCACATAGTTATAATAATACTATTTCATCATATTGAAAGACGCCAACAATTTCGTATAATTCGATCTTGGGACCAAGATGGGTGAGTGGTCTTATGAGATGTCTAGCCATTCATTTGATCTATAATTACTGCTCTTGTTCAATATTTTTGTCTTTTGATGTGCTCCTCAGGTACCATATGGGGTACATGACATATATCCACCATAAGGTTCTAGAGAGAGAGCATACGTCAGTTCATGACAATTTGGTTTGCTGTAAGGCCCTGTAGCTAATGTATTAATAGCCTGAAGTGTAACATGCATCACTGTAGGAAGATGGAGGACACAGTTCTTCCATGTTTTCCCCCTCATATTGGTTGCGCCTATATGGTTTAACTTCTATTTCTGTCCAATTGCAGGAATTGACAAATAATGCAGCAGAGTATGCTCGATTATGGATAGGGCGGGGTAAAAGAGCAGCACGTCAAGGTAAACTACTCAGAAATGACATCAATTGAATGAACTCAGAATTTACCTTCTTTGTTGTTTTTTTTAATGGGTTATCTCCATAAGTTAAATTTCTCAGTCCTCTATAATAGGTATTTGGATGACCATTAAGAATATCCTAAATCATATTTTCCATTATTTTGGGTGAATATTACTGCCTGACTGAGATTGCATGTTTCAATTTGGTGGTCAATTGTAATCGTTGGAAATGAAAGATTAGTTTTATTAGGTTAAACTTTTTGTTCACTGAAATGTCTATCATATTCAGATTTCATCTTTAGGGAGCTTCTGCTTGGAACATTTGGGGAGGATCTTTATCTCTAGATCAACATATCCTATTTACTTGTGACAATTTGTCTTTATTCAAGCCATTAAAATTCAGTCTATATGTAATGTCAGTGTACATAAGAATGGTTTTTTTCCCCTATTCTTGTGTTTAGTATACCTATGTGCCCTTTTGATGTATGATAGTGTCTCTTTACAGATCGAAGATGACTTGAGAGACTTCTCGACGTGGAAGCGATGATGCCTTCACTACATGATCCAGAGTGTTTCTGCTTCTAGGTAACTTTATAATTCTCTTTATTAAAATTGAGTATATTGTGGGTTGTTTTTGCCATTATTGATGTATGATTGGATGCAGCTCGCTTCTTTTTCATCCCCAGTATCACTGGTATAAATAAAATAATTGAAGAAATTACTCTATCATAATTAGCAAAAGTGGTATTGTTGCCCTAAACTCTAAAATAACATGACTATTAGTATAGCCGGGCGGCTATACGCGTTAATATATATTAACTCTGATAATCCTTTTCCATGTAAACAAACAAAAAAATTGCAAAATCAGAAACATACGTAAATTGGACGCCATGGTAGACACGGATAGAGGACTCGAACTCGTCACTACGAACGTGTAGGGCACAGAGCAAGCCCGTTCCAGGTTTCGAGCAGTGTTCGAAAAATCGGCCAAGGCACTAGGCGGGAGGACACCGACGCCAGGGAGATAGGCGGCCTGGAAGGATCTAGGCGGCCTGGGCGGGTCTAGGCGGCCTGGCGGGATCTGGGCGGCGTCGGAGGATCTAGGCGGCCTGGCTGGGTCGTGTCCATAGTTATAATCAACTTAGGCATCCATAGTTCTCCAAAAATTTACAAGCAGCAAAACAGAGAAAAGACGAGAATCATGGAGAGTTACCAATCCTTCGATCTGAACAACTCTGAGAGGGGATGCAACCTCCTCTGTCGCTGCCACCTGAAGAAAGGATCTTGCCACCGCTGTACAATCAACAAAACAAAACCAAATTTTCACAAAGAAGAAAAACAAAAGCATTCAAATTTCCAGATAAAAATACAGAAAGAGAATTGTACGAACGGGTTGCCATGTTATAATTTCACGGAGGGAGCAATAGAAGAGAAAGGATCAATTGTTAAGAAACCTTGAATCACCATCATCTTGCATTCTCATGAGGGTCTCAATTCCTGCACAGCTACTGTGACCAATGACTAATATATTCTTAACCTGAAGTCAGCCATAAACATTCTGATCACTTTTCAAGGTCGCTAGCTCCAGAACCCCGAATTTGGAGATGGATTCCGATTTTAAGCAAAGCACAGTTAAGTTATACATAAACACAGAGGTTGAAAGAGATTCGAGAGCAAGATGACATACTTCAAGAGTATTTACTGCAAACTCAAGGGCAGCATTAGTTTCTGATGCTCCATTCTGCAAAAGGCAAAGGTTGATTTGCAGGATTTGATAGTTTATATTTGAGAATTGAAAGAGCAGAAATTGTAGAATACAGATGAGCCAAATATATACCTCAAATGGGGGAACAAGGTTTGCTACATTTCTAATCATGAATGCTTCTCCAGGTTGAAAGCCTAGGATGTTAGAGGGACATACCCCAGAGTCTGCACAAACATATGAACTGTTTTTGAACTTGTAAGTTTATTTTATATATGGA